>WOGL01000446.1:0-14790 GCA_015342145.1 Leptinotarsa rubiginosa | reverse complement strand
GAGGTGTTGATAAAAGAAGTATCGTCGGCAAAGAGAATAGTGGAAGTATTAATAGTAGTATGCTGACAGATATTATTTATATATATGATAAACAATAACGGTCCAAGTACCGAGCCTTAGGGAACCGTTTAACATAATTTTTTTTTAACTTATTTCATTTTCAAGTTTTTAGATTCTGATCTTGTTACTGAATTCTTCTCATTCTATTTAGTTCATTTAAGTAGTGTCTCAGTATTACAAGGTAATATGTATTCCGCCATTTTGTAGCAGAGGTCATCTTGAATTTGCATTTTTTTCAAAGTGTACTCCTATTCTACTAATCAAACACTATCATTTGATACCCATATCGAGGTAGTTGTGAATATATTTGAAATCCGCCATTTTGTATCTGCGGCCATCTTGGATTTGCATCTTTTTCAAATAATACTACTAAACTACTAGTCAAGCCATGTCATTTATACCCATATTGAGGTAGTTGTGAAACAATATGTAATCCGCCATTTTGTAGCTGCGGCTATCTTGGATTTACAATGATGCAGAATTTAATAAATTGTATTGTCATCATAACCAAAAGTGTGTTCCAAATATCAGATCAATCTGTCAACAGACTACCAAATTTGACCCATGTGAAAGGACAAATTTGAAAGTACAAATTTGAAAGGGCAAATTTCACACAATACTTTTGACTGGAAAAAGAAGTAAGTCTGCTGTGACTGAATGAAAAATCCGGGCTCCGGGGACGACACAACTCGGATTTCTTATTTAATCTCTACCATTTCACTTCGGTTCTAGTCATATGAAAATTACGTTGGCTGCGCCGCTCCTGATTTTCGGCTCTATTTCATTTCTTTTCTAGAAAATAATGAAGTGCCGCCACTAGCGCCCGAATTTCTTATTTCGTCTCAGCAGATTCACTTCTCTCTCAGTCAGAAGTACCGTGCTGAAATATGAAGGTGGCAGGAACCCTGATAAGGAAAATGTCGAAGCTGTGTCGCCCCCAGCGCCATGCTCAAATTTGTGTCATAAGTTATTTACGAGCATCTTATACACACGAATACTCACCGCAATCGACCGCGTATTTGAACGGATATATGAGCAGAGAGGTCGAAGTGAGGAGTCACTGGATGTGAAGAGAACCTGCTCATCGACAGAAGTGAAACGAAACGCGGGACTCGATACAGTATCAGCATAACCTCTCTATGCTGGATCGATTATGGCAAGGCATTTGATACAACATTGCATGAGCTCATCTTGCATTTGCTCAGATGCCTTGCGGTACCCGACAAAATATTGAGATGCATTCATCAACTGATACCACTCTGGCGGACTCACTTCATCATAACATCTGGTCAGGCTGGAGTCCAAACAGAGTGAGCTTCTTCCAAAAGAGGTGTGTTTCAGAGGGTGATTCACTCAGTCCCTTTTTTTCTACATCTCACTATTGTCATTATCCGTTGCGCTCAGAAGTACTCGATGTTATAACTGGATGATCTTAAACTTCATGCCTCTATGATCTCCATTGGTCCTTGAATGTGGTGGAAGAGTATACTCATGCTATCGGTATGCAATTCGGGATAGATAAATGTGCTACAGTCCATCTTGAAAGAGAACGATGCAGGGATTAAAGAGAGGATGTGCAGCTCGTAGATGGAAGAATCCTGCACAATCTGGATGTTGGAGAGCGTATACTTACTTCGGGGTGGAACAATGTCACTCACAAGAGGTAACAGCAGAGAAGAATTCTCTCCGCGGCAAGTATCAGCACAAACTCCGACAGATCCGGTCATCGGAACTGTCCGGGTTGCCGTTCCAATCTTACTCTACTTGTTTGGAGTAATTAATTGGACTCGGGAGGAACTGTATCAACTCGACGTAAAGCCCCGAAAAATTATGCATCTTCATAGGACAAATCGTGATTTTCATGCTTGTATCTTCCTCGACAACGGGAGGCCGTGGACTTTTGAGTTTGTAGTGTCTACATGTCAGACTGGTACTGGATGGAGCCTGTAAAGTCATCAGGAGTTCGGATCCCCTTTTCTGTATGGTTGGAGACCATGAGAGAGCAGGAATTGGAGCAGCTGCCCGAGAAGCTGACGAACTCGGTTCAGTTTTCGACACCGAACAAGGTGATCACAACTCTGTCACGGAAATTGGAACCCGTTCATCAAAAGGCTTACATAAAAGCAACAAAAATGACCTCACTCCTACGGCAACACAAGGATAAACCAATGTATGGGGTCGAGTGGGCTGAAGTCAGAAACTAATGGGTTTAAAATGTCCTGCCGGGATGGTGTCTTTAACAGCTTAGTCTACTGCAGTCGCATTACGGGTATAGACGTTCCTGACACAAGATGCAGGGACTGCCGCAAGTCGCCTGAGACCTTAATGCCTTTGCTGTTAGCATGTCCAGCATATGCGGTCTCAGCCTATATCCATCGACATAACATGGCTTACTTTCGGAACGTAGCTTCATTATAATTTATAGCTGTCACGCGACATGCCAAGCCATGCATGCACAGAATGCAATATAACATGGAGTCGTTGGCCTTGGTAAGTGTCTACTCCTCTGACGAAGGTACGGCACTTTTTTATTTTTCTTGTTTTATGCTCTAAACTGTGGCCATCCAGTACACAGTACTGATATAGAAATAGAGTTTTGAAAATCAAAAGGAGATGAAACTTTGCCTTTGTTATAATATAAAATTATAATATGTTATTCTAAACCACAACCGTATAAACGGCATTTCAAAAATTGATCTGAAACATTAACATTGTAATTCAGAATCTGTTATAATACATTACACTGCAAAATTACCATATCAATTTGAAAAAATTACAATCTAAGATCAATGACAAGACAATGACGTCACTATGATACCTTCCATCATAATAACAGCTCAACATGTATGCATCGCAGAATAGTGATTGAACCATCCTCGGAAAAGTCTAGTATCCTTGGTATATTCCTACCTATATATAGTAACGACGTGACGTGCCACCAGCAATTTTATTTTTGATAATTTTTTTACTGTTCTTCGTGCTGATCATTCCGATTTGGACATTTACTTTGGAATCGCGTTTTCCAAGTTTTCATAATTTAGTCTTGCTTTTAATAGTTTTGCAACCATGGCGTACTGTATGCGAGTTTTGCATCGCCAGGTGAGTGATATAAAATTTACTTAATAAAAATAATGGTACTTATTTCCCTGAAAAATCTAGTTGATTACCAAAAATATATTTATAAATTGATAAATTACAATTACGGGAAAACGCCGAAGATCAGGTGATCAATGTACTTTATAGGAAGTACATCAACCTTTGTTATTATTACATAACTTCATTTTCAGAAATTATTCATCTCAAAATTCTTGAACCTTTAATTTTTTTAAATATCATATGGGCTGAAATCTTAATTATATAACACAATTGAGGCGTGATATTGCAAATATCCTAGGGAGCAGAAGATGGTGAATCTATGCTAGCTTCCTTTCATATTTTCATGAATTCTCATTTTTTTTTTTAAAAAAAACCAATATAGGGAGATTTACAATAACACCACTCAATTCACACTTGGATTTCTAGCAAGTAACTTTGAAGCAAGCATTGTGTATTTTAGACACTATTGAAATTAAAATAATTATGATTGTTTTTAGGGAGGCAAAGCCAGCAGCCTTCTTTTCTCTGAGATACAGTCAAGATGCTTCCACATTTCACCTCTAACCGCAGCTGCGGCCAAAGTTGCTATGAGCAAATTTGATAAAAACCCATTGCCATATGAGAAACTTACGAAAAATCTTGAAGTTGTGAAGAAAAGATTGGGAAGGCCTCTAACTTTATCTGAAAAAGTTTTATATTCCCATATTGATCAGCCTTCAACACAGGTATTTACAAAAAATAGGAAATAGAAAACACATTTGTTTTTTGAAATGTTGAGTATGTTCAATAATCTTTGAATATTATTGACAGATTTTAAACAGAACCTTTGAATATTATTTGTTTCAAAGGTTATTTGGAACTTCCAATCGATTTTTTATTTAAGGTACAAAACTGAATTCATTTTTATTATGATGCAATTGAGAAATTCAAAATACTACATGAAGACTGATAATGCAAGTCTCATGAGATTACATAACTGGTCCAATGAGGCAGGTTATGTTTCATCTTTTTTATATTTATTACCAGAGAGAGAGAGAGAGAGAAAGTAAGTCATATAATAATGGTATAATGAATCCTAGATGATTTTTGAATTTTAAATAAATACCTAATCATTCTTATTCACAACTGAAATTGAGTATCATATAAAGCAATATTTGGGTGGATCAGTCCAAATTTTTTATTGAACTGCTGAAAAATGTTTTATTCTTCCAGAGAGCTCAGTTGGTCTAAGGTATGGGTACCATTGATGGTACCAAGTCCAAAGGCTACATTTGAATGTATATGTTCTAAAAGTATGAAATCGATACAGTTCATGAATTCAAATCTATGATAAGTGTATTGAAAAAAACTATTGATTGTTATTACAAAAACAATTCTGGGAACAAAATATAGCTCAATTTTTTAAGAGAAATGTTTGCTCAACTCAAGGTTTAATTGCTGCTCACACCTATTCAAACTCGACCAAATAAATCTGGCTCTTTAACAAAGCTGATTACTTTGGTGAGTGATCTTTCCAATCAGCTGGAATACTGGGGCTCTGCCAAACGCTGACTGTATGATCTGATCTGTGGCGGGGCAGGCACAGAGTATGGCTTTGCTATTAGAGCCTCTCCTGATGCAGATTTTGCTTCTGTTGCTCGAAAATTTGAAACAGGGCAGATTCGTAAGAAAACTGCTCTCCATAAGAAGATGAGACGCTTCCTGGCTGTACCACCTAGCCTCCTAGGTTTGTTTCAGAGTTGTATAACTGAAAAACTCTTGCTCTTTCTGATATTACAGGAAGGACAGTTTGGGTCCCTTAGTTGATGTCCACCTCCTCTTTAGACCTGGGTTTGGTCTCCTATAGCAAGAGGGCGCCCAGTATCTCAAAAGTTCCGTTAGTGACTGAGTGAGCTCAGAGTATACGTCCTTTCAGCACATATACAAATTTCTTAGGATGAGACACCATTTAGGAGGCCTGTTATCTCCACTGGGTATTCTAAGGCCCTTCGCTGCCGGGCATCAGAATTATATAAGTTGATTTGTGATTCTGATCTAACTTTTATACCGCTCAGACAAATATTCGCCAGAAGGCCAAGATGGGATGACAAATTTAGCATTTTAAAACCATCTTTTGGCAGAGAAGTATAATGTTAGTCATTACTATGAAGTTTTACATTTGGAGGAGAAATTTAAAAAAGTTTCTCTAAAGTACTATATGTTCAAGAAATGATTTTTTCTAATGATGAAGATGGTAATAATTTGAAAGATTTGATTAGGGTTAGTATACTGGTAAAATAATTTAGATTTCAATGACATTATTTTAGACTGAGCTATCATATATTGAAACATGTGTTTTGGTTTTGTAAATTGTTTAGGTAAAACTCTCACGATGAAGTTTTTATCAATGTATTAGTATTTTCTATAATTGATCGAGGAGCAGATTCCAACACCTCGGGTGTTCCACAAGGAAGCAACGTAGGTTCACTTCTCTTTAACGCCTTCATAAACGACATAGTTGAGGTCATTTACATCAACTGTTTGATATACGCGGATGACCTGAGATCTGAGTAATTAAAAGGTTCAACTATAATTCTGACGGATATTCACTCAATAATTCGGCAAAGTGGTTTTTGTGCAAAGCTATACTTCATCATATCAGAACTCACTTTGACTTCGGTTATGGCAACGTTACTGATATCCATCAACTAAAACAAAAAAATCAAAAACCACCCCCAAGATCAACCCCATTGAATCACCAAGGAATGTTGTGTAAAGATATAGCTGACAACCCTACTGATAATACCGATTTACCATATCCTAACCAAAATCAGTCAATATCTCTATTTAATGAACTCCAAAGTGGCGACTCAGGTACCAGTGCAGGGCCAAGTCATGATAATTTTTTATACCCCAGCCAGCTTCTGTGCAGATAGAAGATTGTGTGATCCACGATTCAACTAACATTTGTCCCATTAAGTTTTGCCATGTGAACGTCCAAGGTTTTTTAAACAATTATATCTCAATTGAGTTGTTTGTGAAGGCTGAAGACATAGATGTGTTGTGTGTATCTGAACATTGGGTGAAGGAAGACTATGCAAAAAACAAAAATTATTTTGGTAACTATACAATAGCATCCATATTCTCTAGGAAAAATCACATACGTGGGGGAACTCTGATTTTAACCAAGTCGAGTCAAAAAGTTACCGAAATTGAACCTATTAAAGACCTCTCAGTTGAATGTGAAATTGAAATGACTGCAATTTATTATAAAGTAAATAATTATAAAATTGGCATTGTCTCGGTTTATAGGCCACCAAGTGGCAAAATTAATATTTTTACTAAGTGTTTTACTGAAGCTATAAAACTAGCTACTGACCGTTGTAACTTCTTAGTTGTCTGTGGAGACTTCAATATAGATTGTCTGAAAAATGATTTGAATACCAGGTTTCTTTTTGATATCTTTGATTCTTATAAGTTAGATAACAATTTCCTGGGAGCAACCAGAATTTTCACAAACCAATATGCACACACTAGTTCAACTTGTCTAGATTATATGGTTACTAATCTCCCTCAATCTAGCTACGATATCAAGTTAATGCAGCCTAATATAGCTGACCACTTAGCTCACATATTGATGTACCGAGTACAAAATAATACCACTCACTCCAATTGCAATAATTCCTCGTTAATGAGGCGTCAATTACATCATTCAAATATTGATGAACTTCAGTACAGGTTACTGAATGAGGACTGGAGTCAAATTTATCATTTGCCAATATATGAAGCATTTGAACATTTTTTCAATACACTACTCTGGCACTTTGATGTATCCTGTCCATACAAAAAGACTTCCATCAAAAGGGCACGCAAGTGTTGGATATCTAATGATATTATTGAGGAAGGAAGGAATCTAAGGGAAATATTCTGGATAGTCTCAAACTCTGAGGAAACTGAGCCTCATTTGCTCGAAGGATATAAATTGAGATTGAGAAATCACAAACAAAATGTAAAATCAGCAAAAAAAAGGTTTTTTAATACCAGAATTTGCGATTCTGAAAATAAAACCAAAGAAACGTGGAAGATAATAAATCATGAACTTGGAAGGAAGAATGGTAAATCAGATACTCAAATTTCTTTACTTAGGGACAGTGACTTAGTAACGGATCCTCAAGCTGTTTCAAATCTATTTGTTGAATACTTTTCCAAAGCAGCTGTTAATGCGGCATCAAATCATTTTGGCCAAAATTTGTCTCTTCCATGTACTACCTCTAAGGCATGTAATCCAACGGAACTGTTTATTTCTCTTCCTATTACCGACTATGAAATAGTCAGTACTCTTGATGGAATGAAAAACAAAAAATCTGCTGGATATGACGAACTATCTGTAATTACCCTGAAGAAAATAATATTTGCTATTATTAAACCATTAACGTTCCTCATGAATCAATCTGTTATACAGGGCTATTTTCCGGAGGCTCTCAAAAAAGCTATTATCATTCCTGTGCATAAAAAAGGAAGTCCAACGAACATTGAGAACTATAGACAAATTTCACTCCTGAGTTCAATTTCCAAACTTTTCGAAAAAGTAATTGCAGTCAGAATAACGAATTATTTGGAATATAATAATATACTGTCTGATTCACAACACGGATTTCGGAGAAACAAATCTATCGAGACAGCTTCGTATCACTTACTAAGCCACATACATGATGAAATAAACAAAAACAAGTGTGTTCTATCTTTATTTTTCGACTTATCCAAAGCCTTTGATATGGTGTGTCCCGAGTTTCTTAGCCGTAAACTTCAAGACATAGGTCTTCCGGGTAATATTAGAAATTGGGTCTTATCTTTTGTGAGTGAGAGAAATATGATAGTCAAGTGTAACGGGACATCCTCTACGGCCAAAAACGTTGAACTTGGCGTACCTCAGGGCTCGGTACTAGGTCCACTACTGTTCCTCTTATATATCAATGACCTACCCCAAAATATAGTAGATGCTCACCTAACAATGTTTGCTGATGATACTACCATAACTGTTTCTGGAAATAATGTTGAACAACTCATCAGCAAATCAGACATCATAATCGATATATTCAGTGCATGGTGTCAAAAAAACAAACTTATTTTAAACACGAACAAGTCTGTATCGTTGAAGTTTCACTTTAGTAGAGATAACCCAGTAAATCCGATCATAAATGATATCGAAAGCTCTTTTGAAGTGAAATTCTTAGGTACCTACCTAGACTCTCACTTAAACTGGGAAAAGCAAGTCGATCACACTTGCTCTAAAATGAATAAAGGTTACTACGCCCTTAAGCAACTGAAACCAAGTTTAGATGAATCCGGCCTGCTCAGCATCTACTATGCTATGGCCTACTCTCATATGAGCATGAACATACTTGTCTGGGGTATGGCTAAAGATTTCTCTCGAATATTTCTAGCCCAGAAAAGAATAGTAAGACTTATCTATAACATAAGCTACAGGGACAGCTGTCGACCTATCTTCATAGAGAAGAAAATTCTTACAGCTCCTTCCATTTTCATCTTCAAATCCATAATGTTTGCCAGATTAAACCTACACCTATTCAGAGAAAACTCCTCCGAGCATTACTATAATACACGTAATGGTGACCTTCTTAGAATTCCCCAACATAGAATGACACTTTTTAAGAAGTCTCCTCAGTACAATGCCATTACTTGCTTCAACAAGTTACCAACTGAAGTTAAAGGAATTAGAAGCGACATAAAATTTCAGGCAATCATAAAAAACATTCTAATAGATAAGTGCTATTATAGTTATCAAGAATTCTTGAATGACAACCTCACAAACAACTCATTGTGAATTTATGTTTGTAGATATATATGTGTATGTGTGTAAATATATACCTATATTTTTAAATGGGTGTGTGTGTTTACGTGTATGTGAAATTTTAAGTTATGCGTTTAATAGACCTAGATTTAGGTACCTTATTTTTACATAAATATACCTGTGTGCTTTATATTTCATATATTATATTTTATATTTTAACATTTAAATTTTAGTTTTTTAACTTATCTATGTGAAATTTCTGGCTGACGTACCATATATACAAATTGTATCATAAGTGGTAAATAAAGATATTATTATTATTATTATATTATAAAAAAAATAGGGACTCAGTTATGAAAATTTTCACAAAATTGCATTGTCTTATATTCATTCTACAATTTTCTTGCGATCACCTTTTAGAGATAGTTTCAAGTAAAACATCAAATATTTTACCTGATGAATATAATAATCATACCTTACTCCCAGGCATCGGTTTTCTTCAAAAAAATGAATGTCTCCGAACCGGATACAATAATATCAGGTCAGACAATTCTACTTTCTGCTTCGATGAGTTTGTTGGGGATTAAAATGGACACCAAATATGTCTTGGTACAATCATGTCGCTGGAATTCCGAATGCTGCTTGTCAAAAGCTTGGAACACTGTTTCAAACCAGAAAACTGTACACACCTCGGCAACTATTGATGCTTTATAAAGCTCAGATCAGACCTTTTTGGAGTATTGTTTCCATGTCCCTAAGCATACCCTGAAGCTGCTGGATTCTATCCAGAGAAGAGCCATCCGCCTGATTGGAGACACTTGCAACCTTGATAGTCTGGAACATCGAAGAAAGGTTGGAGACTTGTCTCTCTTCTATAGATACTTTCACGGGATGTGTACAAGTGACTTGACACATTTGATTCCGCCAAGAGCGGTACGTATCAGAAATTTCAAAACATTTGTTTTGGGGTTGCCCTTCACCCAAATGGACGGCCCTTTTCGACGTAAATCAACGCGCATGTGCGTGAAAACCAGCATGTCATACACTAGTAGGCTTTGATTTTGTATAGAGTACTGTTCAAAAAGGTGAATTCCTTTCTACCTTTCTTCTCACATTTTTTGTTTGAAGATGTGGAAGAAGCAAATACGTCCTAAAAAATTTCAACCTGTTCATGCTAATAATCACGGACAGATAAAGAGAATGTATCTTGGCCAAAGTCTTCAAATTCTTTGAATGCGAAAAAGGTTTCAATTTTTTCAAAATGGAGAGCAAAAGGAAGGTAGAAGTAGCCCCTACAGGCGAGAAACGAAATCGATGCCGGGTTGTTAATAGATCAACATAACAGTTGGGCTTTCCTGAGAGACTTCGTACCTCCCTGGCTTCATTCTGTGACAAAATGTATTTATACTTAAATACTGCAAGTGTACATAGGTGAGATGAAATATATTGAAACCATTTTTAGTAAATGAATGGTTGGTTGCCAACATCGGAACAAACTAACGCATTTTTAGTTTGATATTTTGAGGGCTAAATATTCTTTTATTGGGAATAAATAAGAGTTATGATAGCCATACCTGTGATTAAAGATTAGGTATAGTAAAATTTGAAAATGATGCAGGGTGTTTCACAAAATCATGCCACACCAAGACAGAACTCCCAGAGAATTGTATATTTTCTCAAATTGTCTTGCAACGTAACATATACGGAAACAATATGACACATGGGTGATAGAAAATCAATCACGTACAAAACAATTAAGAACATTTAAGAACAAATGTTTATTCAGCTTCAGCCGTTCGAAGTGTTGAAAATTGAGTGAAGTTTGGCTTCATTGAATTTATATGTGACGAGTTCATTATACAAGCTGAGTCATAATGGATTCAATACATTTTTTCTTCTACGTAGTTATCATTAAACACAAAGATTTATTTGCTTTTTTTTGGCCATTGAACTTGTTGCCAAATTGTTAATATTTCATCGATATACCTCCATTAAGCTTTCAGACAGTATTTATAATTTTTTTGCGAATATACAACTTGCAACAGAGACCTCATTACCATTCCAATTAGAATGATTTTCCATCTGGAAATATGTTGTTTTAAAACATACGTTGTACATCTTCATCACATGAATCGTTGTCACATTCAACTCAGTGGTCAATAAATCGTCATTTGATAGTTTTCATCTCATACCAAGTAATTTTTCACAGGATTTTTTCAAAAGAATCTGATTTTGAAGGTTTTTCAATTTTCAATAAGAGCAGTTCTTCCACATGGTCTGTCCAAAGTTCCACCTAGAGAAATATATGAAACATTTAAAATGTCATTTGCCTTTTGAAAGCTCAAAACAATTGAGCTTTTCAGAGGCGAACTGAAAGAAAAAAATTATTCAAAACAACTACTATATATTATGCACAATGAATTATAAAAAAAACCTAAATATTGAGCGAAAGTCATTTTGTGTGTCTTTGATATTTGCAATAACGAGCTGCAATGACGAGCTAAATGCGTTTTTGAGCAAAAAGGAACCGAAAATAGAGTTCACAATAGAGTTTGAACAAGATGGTCAACTTCCTTTCCTTGATGTAATGTGGAATATGTCGTTAGATTGATTTGACATAAATGTCAATCGAAAGAAAACACATTCTAATAGATACCTCCACTACATATCAAACTATCATGTGAGTGTTAGAAACAATCAATTAAAAACTAAATGACCCATCACAAATTCAACAACCACCAAGTCAACAATTACTAACTGCAAAACCACCGACATCTTTCATAGCTAACCTTATACCTTATATTTCAGGACTATCTTAAGACGAATTGGAAATTTATATGATGTAGGGACTTCTTACAAAACAACAAATACTATATTCACACATATAAAACCCATTAACACAGAAGGAAACAAAAAAATTGCATTCATAAGATACTTTGTTTGAATATTACTGGAGTTTTTTCCCAACACCAAATCGTTTTTTTATTAACACCTCGACACGTGTTTCGATCACCAAGTGATCATCTTCAAGAGGAATATTAAACTCAGTTCAATTTTCCTCTTGAAGATGATCACTTGGTGATCGAAACACGTGTCGAGGTGTTGGGAAAAATTTCCAGTAATATTCATTACTACACCAAAGGTTCCAAACAGTGCATCATAAGCAGATACCTTGTTATTGTGGTAAAAGTTATATTGGTGAAACTTCGAGACCATTGGAAGTGCGTGAGAATGAACATCAAGATTTCATCAGAAATAGACAATCAACAGGAATAAAACTGTCGGAACACATCTTGAGATCAGACAGTGAACATGGAGTTGAATGGAACAAGATAGAAATGGTTGCCAATGAACCCCATTCTAACAAACGTAAGCCCAAAGAATCAGTGTATATTCTTAGATCTAGAAATGGGTGCATTTCTAACAAGTCTTCAGAAATGGATTGCACTGGTTACAAGGTCTTGAAGAAAAATGTGATTGATGGCAAAATTGTAATAGACTAATACCAGAGAGCACCCTATACTACATCGAATGTTTCAGAAATCAACAACATTGCCATATTCACTAAAACGCCTTTGACATCAGTCGAGGACATTCAGAAATGAAGCAAACCAACGAATAAAAACCTGCGAATATCCTTTGATTTTTCTAATTCTGAAGACGGAGGCAGATTTTAGTCTCCGAATCATCAAAATAAGTATGTGTATAATTTCTAAGCTCATATTTTGATAGGCTGAATCATTAGATGTTGAACCAGTCCTTGTATTGGGGTTTCTTTCCAGATGAATTGAGAAAGCTCTTGTTTTTCCATTGCACAAAAGAGGTAGGATAAGTGACATTGACAGTTATAGGCAGATTTGGTTGATTTCCCATATTGAAAAAAGTTACCTATTCTGCAATAATCAAAATGGTTTTAAGAAGAGGAAATTAAATACATCTGCATCTTACCAACTATTGAACTATGTTTATGCACAAGTCAATAATAACCTGGTTTTTTAATTTTTTCAAGACATAACGAAAGCATTCGATACTGTTTCTTCGAAATTTCCATTGAAAAATTTACTAGTAATGGGTTTTCCCAATAATGTGTTGTGTTGGATAGATACATGGAAAACCGTAGTTGGGTTAAATGTAATGGAATTACATTTAACCACCTGGGTTCACTGTTATCTTTGATTTTTTTCAATGACTTGTCTGGATTCATATCAGAGTGTCACATAGCTTGTATGCTGACGAAATTCCAATCACTGTTGCTAGAAATAAAAGAATGGATTATCAACTATAATAAGCTTCGTTACTGACGAAATCAGTAGTTGGTGTCAACGTAAAAAACTGATTTTGAATAAATCTAAGTCAGTATTGATGAAAACATTAGTCTGGAGGGATTTCTGTTTGTAATTTATCAACTTTGAATGTTATAAAAATATCAAAAGACGTAATTTTTTTTTTGAACTATTTTAGATCAGAATCTCAACTGAAACATTGTTTAGATAGCTTTGGTTTACTAAATGTTTATTTTGCGAATGCATACTCCCACACCAGTTTCAACATAATGGCTTGGGGATGTGCGAAGGAATTTTCTAGAGTTTTCAACTCTCAGAAACGACTGATAAGATTGTTTTTCAATCTGGGGTACCAAGAAAGTTGTGGATAGGAACCTTGACTTCTACAAAACAAACTTGAGTATTTACATCCGGGATACTAGCCATGTTACAGTTCTGAGGGTCCCTTCGCATAAGAGTATCCACTCCGTTATATATCTCCGTTATATATCCACATTGTAAGTGTTTTCAAGTCTCTTATACATAGACTCATTTTGGTCATAGTTGGTATGATGAAAAGGTACTTTGGAAGATTTCTGTATTTCTTGGCATATAGCATATGATGCCATCAATTTTTATAACATACTTTCTATAAAGAGATTGAATTCTGAAACTATGTTTAGTAAGAACGTTAAAAACTTATTATTGGGCAAATGTTACTACAGCCATAAGAAATATTTAGAGGATACTTTCATAGGAGAATTATAATATTTTCAATCGCTGTAAGAGCTTTTCGTGAAGAAAATCTAATACTCCCTTACGAACAGTCTGGGTTTCGCAAAAAACACAGACTGCCCTCTTGAAAGTAATCAACGATCTTGCGAGATTCAGAGATCAATCAAAAGTCACCACTTTAGTACTGCTTGATCAAAGTAAAGTTTTTGATTTTCTCATCAGCAAGCTCAAGTTCATAGGAGTCGATGTCATTTCTCTTAAATGGATGACCAGAACACAGAGGGGCAAACTGGATGATTACTCATGGTCATCCCTGAAATAAACAATCTCAGGTGTACCGCAGGGAAGTATTTCAGGACCCCACTGACGTATCACATCGTCAAGTACATCTATACCTAGATGATATACAGTTATATTTGTCTTTTCATAACACTGATACAGAAAGTTGCGTGGCCAATATAAACACAGATTTGCACAATATATTCCTATACTCGGAGAATCATGGACTGAAAATCAATCCAAATAAAACTTTGGCCTTACGTATAGGGTCTCAGAAACAAATAGTAGAAACTCAGTGTAACTTTAGGCTCACTCTCGATAACGCAGACATTGACTGGGTAGACAGTGCTGAAAATCTTGGTATAACCATAGATAGCTCTTTGTCTTTCCATGAACATGTGACAAACATTTTCAAAGTTTCATTCCTCAAACTCAAATCGCTATACAAATTCAAGTATCAGTTATCAGAAGAAATGAAACTCAGGTTAGTTAAAACTCTTATTCACCCCCATATCGAGTAGGTGTTGTTGTTCGGTGTATTACAATTTTTTGCCGCAATATAACAAG
>WOGL01000445.1:0-14804 GCA_015342145.1 Leptinotarsa rubiginosa | reverse complement strand
GTAAATATTTGTTTGAAGGTGGTTGACAATGGTTCGTGGTGCATTTCATTAGTTAGGACTTCCATTGTCTAATATGATATAAATTGATTTGAAATCCCCGAAAGAATCTGTAAAAAATCAGCTGAAAAATAACATTTATATTAAACAAAAAAAACTGTAATTACAATGAAATAAAATGTAAGCAACAACCAAAAAAAAACAAAAAATTTAACTGATCAGTTGATCCTGCTGATCAGTTTCGACGTGGAAAACCTCTACACCAACGTTCCTGTCAAAGAAGCACTTCAAATCATACAGAGGAAGCTATCCGAAGATGGGGACCTGAAAGATAGAACAAACTAACCGATCGCCACTTTCATCGGTTATAGCCAACACATATATGGAGTGGTTTGAAACTCTGGCCATTGAAGAAGCCTACAAGAAGCCGTGAGTCTGGTTGAGATACGTTGACGACACCTTCATAACATGCAACCATGGGAATGCGGAACTACACACCTTCCTGAAGCACATCAACAACGTAAGTCCGTCCGTCACTTTCACAATGGAGAAGGAAGTCCACAACGAATTGTCATTCGTAGACGTATTGGTGGAGAGGATCGACACTAAATGGGAAACACCTGTATATCGAAAACCCATTCACACACTAAGAGATAAATCATCAAGACTCTAGTAGACCGTGCTTTCAGCTCTGTAATACAAAGGAAGATTTCGAAAAGGAACTAGCCATCATCATATATGACCTTCAACGGAATGGTTACTCCATAGTGATGATGGAACAGACTTTGGCTAGAAGACAGCAAGATACTCTCAAAGAAGAGAAGCCGTCACGACCAGTACTTGCACTTTCCTACATCAGAGGATTTTTGGAAAGGATAACATCAGAACCTGCTTCAGATCTGGGAACACTATCTGTAAAAGCCTCACGAAAACCGGCCACCAAACGCAGACTGCGATTCCAAGAATTGCATTTACCGGATACCCTGCTAGTGCGGAGAATCATACATCGGTGAAACTAAAAGAGGTCATTGAAAGTTCGCATTGTCGAGCACAAGAAACACACAGCAAATCAGGAATAGCAGAGCATGTTTGGACTCATCAACATGACATGACAAGTGGTCTCAAGTTGAAATCATTCACAAGGAGTAACACTGGCTTAGGAGAAAATTCAAAGAATCCGCATATATGTTATCCAATACCTCATTTAGCCAAGCTAGCGTAGGTATACGCAACATATGGAAACCAATAATCAAGCGGAACACGACCAACTCCCGCCAAAATGTCAACTCCCGCTAAAACCGATGAAGCGAATGACCTATGAATTGTCCGATCTTGGGGGAATAAGTCCAGTTATCATCCGAAGATGATTGTGGATACTAACAATCGAAACGTCGTGAAGTAACTTGGCTTGGAATATTTTGATTTTCTTTTGTTGTTAACAATTTTTAATCTTATCTCGTGTTAATAGTCCAATTTTTACTTGTATTTTATTTCATTGTAATTTCACTTTTTTTTTTCTCATTGTAATTTTTATTTTTCAGCTAACCATTTTACTTTTTTATAGATTCTTTCATAGATTCAAATCAATTTATATCATATTAGACAATGGAAAACCGAACCAATGAAAAGCACCACGAAACATTGTCAACCACCTTCAAACAAAAGAACCAGAAGGTTGACGACATAGTTGTTTCAGTTCACAGCGACCAACCACGAAATTACTAGCCCAAAGGACGAATTTTTGCGGTTTTCCCAGGAGCAGATGGTCAAATACACATGGTAGAAGTTAAAACCAAATCTGGAATATATCGACGATCGCTTGTAATGAATCATTAGGGGGGATGTTGCGGAAGAAGATGTGTTTCACTGATTTCATTTCATTCGATTCAATTCCCTTGTATGTCGAATTTTGTTAAAAAGTCAGGTGACTGTTGAATAAAAACATATAACTTGAGTAGTTGTCTAGATAATAAAAATACAATGTCTGTGACTATTTGGACTCACAATACAACGTCTGTGAATATTTGGGTTTACAGCACTCATTGCCAATTAGTAGTCGATGGTTCGTTTCATGTTTCACAGCTGTTCAGAACCCTCGTTCAACTTGGATGCAATGCATAAGTTTTAAGATTTTTTATCGTCCAAATTCTGTGGTAATATCGTCGGGCTACAACCCGAAGCTTATGATATCGATATCCATTTGACAACAAAAAACAAATGATGAGACTAATGACAGATTGAAACGCAGCTTCCTTGTAATGCAATATAGGCACTAGTATAACGATTTTGGATTCCAGTTATACATTGGGTTTGAAAAAATTATGCGATAGATTTTTTTTATTTCTTGAGGTAGTTTGAATAAATAACAACACAGATGCGTTTCACTGAAAAACAAAGCGATCATTGTATTTTTGATAACTTTCGATTAGCATTGGGTCATTTTGCTACGAGGTAATGCAACTAATATTATATTTTTGGGATAGACTTGTGGTTATATCAATTGTCTCTTTCACAATCTATATAATGAAGACGTTAGTAATGAAGATTTGGTATCTATTTTTATATTGACTATATATTCACAATGCTACTTCAGAAATATATATTCAAATATATATTTAATGAATGAATCGAAGAGGTTTTTGTATTAAAGTGTATAATTTTTAAAATTCTTGCATTTTTGCATGCAAGAATTTTAAAAATTATAAAAAAATTTAAAAATAAAAAAAAAATTATACACTTTAATACAAAAACCTCTTCGACTCATTCATTCAAATAAGTGTATTCAGGTTTTCCAAATCTATATATTTAATGCTCACATGGTCTTCTTTTTATACTCATTACATGTCGTGACGAAAACCACATACGTTAAATGCCGGTCATTTCTATTTCAGCTTTTGAACATTCAACATGGTATGTATGTACTATAAATCATAATATAAGATAAATTATATTTCAATCAATTCGATACCTTTTCTGATATAGAAACAGAAACGTTTACAATAACATATAAGTGTCTGCTATTGTTTGCCTTAATAAAATTCTTTGTATTCAAGTTGCATTTGCGAATGCGATTCATCAACTATTTTAGGTCACTTTCCTTTCAACTAGAGTATTCATGCTTTGAATAGAACGCAGTTTAATTTACTGTGCATGTTAAACATGCATTACACGCAAATTCATTGCAATCCATTGTCGTTCATAATATTTACAAATAATCGTATTTTGTGTTGAAACCGGTTGAACTGTAATGATATTCCGATTTGAGACTTATCTGAGAAAATAAAGTCAATAAGATTTTTACAAATGTCTGCCTTCCAAATCATTCGAATTTAAACGTAAATAAATATCTGCATGAAGTCAGGTCACAAAACATTGAATAATCTGGAAAAGTTGCATACTTTGGTGAAGTATTTTGAAGAAATTTTGGGTAAATATGATTGAATACTTCTGAATAGAAATAAAATACTTTGGGAAGTCTTGACAACACAAACAAGTAGCTTTTTGTCAGGATATGGTAATCGCATTACCACATTCGAAACATCTCCAACTAATATTTCTATATTTATTGATTCAATAGTACAGCTTATTCTGGAAATATATCTTTATTATGGAGAATTATGATATTGTTCAATATGTTTTATACCGACAGAAAAAATAATACTACTCTTTCCTCTTGTTGAAAAGTGGAAATACTAAAAACTATTCTCATACAACAACAAAGTTAGTTGAAATACACACACTGGGACTTACAAATGGAAACGAATTCGTATAAATAGTTAGCAAAACTTATAATCATGAGGTCGAAGACTAATTAAATGAGTGTGTTGTAAACATTCATCACAGATATATCTTTGTGATGCACTGTTTGGAACCTTTGGTGTAGTAATAAATATTACTGGAGTTCTTTCCCAACACCAAACCGTTATTTTAACACCTTGACACGCATTTCGATCATCGAGTGATCATCTTTAAGAGAAAGATCAAACTGTTTGATGATCATCTTCAAGAGGAAGATCAAACTCTTTGACCTTCCTCTTGAAGATAATCACTTGGTGATCGAAACCCGTGTCGAGGTGTTAAAATAAGGGTTTGGTGGTGGGAAAGTACTCCAGTAATATTCATATTCAAAGATATATTTGCAGAAGAGAAACTATCGCAAAAAATTTAAAAAAAATTATTTTCAAATGTTCACATATCGGAAACTGTACATTTTTTAGGTTTGGCTGTAAACACTTTCAATAAGCACGTCAAGAACTACAACATATCAAAATTTTGGTAAAATTAACGGCAAATCAATTCTCATAAGAAATGTGCGGGGTCCTTTATTAACATATTGAGAAAACATTTTGCCAACCGAAACAGAAATGATCTTCATACTCATTGCAACACCGAAACAACCGTTTATTTTTAAAGAAAAAATAGCACTCGGTAAACAGGTAGAATTAAGACTATATCACCTACTTGCTGAATTGTAGTCTGAAATACTTGAAAGGGCTGAATTGCATCAGTTTTACTGGATAAAAATCATGTGGTACCCTGAGATTACTATGGAAAACAGTTGCTCATTGATATTTACTGTCAATTCGATAATATTTTTGAAATATCTTGTTATATTACCCCCAGGCCAGATTTCATTGCATTTGTTGCTTTTAGTATTGTTGTTTCTCGTATCACTGTTGTTTCTGATGTTTCTGCCGTGTTTTTGTTCCAATTGTGTTTGTGTTGAGTATTGTTCCTGTGTTCCAGTTGTTTTCTGTTCGTGAGTTCCCGTTCATATTTTGATATTTCTGAAGTTCCTATTTTAACTGATATCAGCTCATTTTGAATAACAATGTTCAACATGGCACGTCTGTCACTTGAAAAAAAATGGAAATTGTTTTAATTGTTGATGGAGACGTGAAGTCTTATTCTGAATCGGCCGCTGAATTCAATAGAAGACACACGATAGAGGTAACTGTAATTTTTCGTGAGCACCGGCCAAGTAACAAAGGACAGAAAAATTGTAAAACAGCATATTGA
The DNA here is from genome assembly GCA_015342145.1 of Leptinotarsa rubiginosa. NCBI lineage: Eukaryota > Metazoa > Arthropoda > Insecta > Coleoptera > Chrysomelidae > Leptinotarsa > Leptinotarsa rubiginosa. Next base: position 9,788 of record WOGL01000445.1, on the reverse strand, counting down.
AGATGAGGTCATCAAGCTGATCCTAGAATTAATTTGAGAAACTCATCGCTTCAACTCAATACGAGCCGCAGTAAAAAATGGAGGTATAAAAAGAGGCATAAAATGCATGCTTTCAAACCCAAATTTCTGCATACTTTGCATGAAAGAGATGAAATCCGTCGTGTGGAGTATTGTTTATGAATGTAGGGAAATTGTATCAATGACAGGAATTTTTCAAAGTATATCTTATACAGTGATGAGGCTACCTTTACCACGAATGGTGTTGTATCTTTCCAGAATATGAGATTTTGGGCTGAACAAAATCCATATTAGGTGGTGAATTGTAGAGACCTAATATCTCACAAAATCAATGTGTGGTGTGATATTCTTAACAAAAATATTATAGGGTCATTTTTTTTCATCAAAATCTAAACGGACGACTATTTGCTGATCTTCTCGAAAATGCATTTAATGATATATTGAAAGAACTATCTGTAGATGTGAGACACCACATAGTTTTCAGTTAGATGGTTCACCAGTTCACAATAGTGGCATAACAAGGGTTTGGTTGAATAGTAACCTACGTATGAAATGGATAGGACCCAATAGCCCTCGTAGAATGGCCACCACAATCCCCAGATATAACTTCACTGGATTTTTATTTATAGAGAACGTTTAAAAATAAAGTTTATGAAGAGAAATCACACCCAGAGAACTGAGAAGAGTTGGAGAAACTTCGAAACAGTTTTGAATTACATAACACTTTTTGAAAATAATGGAAAGACATAAATCTGAATTAACATCAACCATCCTAAAACATCACTGATATCATGTTTTCATTCCACCTACAAAGTTAACATTACCTCTCTTATTGACTTCGCGAGAAGGAATAACTTTCCTGACACCAAAATAAAAAAAAAATTATTTATGTGAAAACAAAAGTCAAGATTCTCCTAAACAATTGCCTTTTTATGTAAAACTTTTGATTTACTAGGACGGGTTCATGTTTTGATGTCAAAACCAAAAAAAAACTATCAATAATTATGGAAGATACGGGAGTATTTCCATGAGAAGTGAGACAAATTCGGATTTTTCAGGACTGAAATTTTTTCAGGGAAAAAATGTATTCGTAGTAGTAGTAAGCTGGTAGTCCCGATCACGAATCTGAAGTAATTTTGAGCCTATTTTGCCCCTAGTATGTTTTACCGTAAAAATGGGTTGTTCTAACGCGAGTGGCGGGCAGTGTATATCACTTTGGTCAACCTCATCCAGGCGGTAGAGCATTTTGAGCATTTCCATCAGTCCTGAGAGTTTCATCATTCTACCTCGATTATTACGAAAGATACGGGGGTGTTTCCATGAGAAGTGAGACATACACTTCTTCTGACGATAACCATTCGAAAAATAATTCATATCACTTTACGTTTTCGGAAGTGTATCGTGCACTTTTTCGACAATCGTGTAGAATAACAGATCAGTGAAACACACTTCTTTATTATATTTGTTTATAGAATAAAATGTCGAACATTTTAATTCTTATTTGTATTGTATTGTATTTGATTTTTTAGACAATAATTGTGCTGTAGCAGCAGCTGCTTCATTGGAAATTTCACATTTTCAAACTCACTATCGCTGCTGCTTCCCATATTTCATTGCGATAATTGCGAACAAAAACCATGCAAATTCTCAAAAATCAAAATGACAACTAGTGTCATATCAAATAGCCGTTATTTAGATACTATGGTAATGATCAACTGCATTTGTCGAAACCATACCTACCTATATTTCATTAGTTCGGACTTCCATTGTCTAACATGATATAAATTTATTTGAAATTCCTGAAAGAATCTGTAAAAAATTGAAAAGATTAGCTGAAAAAAAAATTATATCAAGCAAAAAAACTGAAATTACAATGAAATGAAATAAGTACAACAACCAAGAAATCAAAAAAATTAAATTATTAACACGAGATGAAAATAAAAAAAATATATTAGCAAGAAATGAAAATTGAAAATTGAAGGATCCCAAGCCAAGTTACTTCACGACTTTTCGATTGTTAGTATCCACAATCGGTTTCGGGTGATAACAATTATCATGCAGTATTCTATACTGCATTGTATTAACTGTTGTTACGTTGTTCTTTTTTTATTGTAGAATTCTGTATATTAGCTGATGATGAACCTATATAGGTTCGAAACATGTACTAATTGATGGTTTTACTACTTCAACATCTGATGATGACATTAAATTGTGGAGACGACTTTATGTTTTTATTCTTTGCAAATCTGCTGCACTCCACTCTGAGATATAATGGACTTCTACCAGAGGTTTTTTTATAGTGTTCAGATTTTTAATGATTTCATACTTTATACCTAAACACATGTGAATCAATGAGTAGGTTGGCATGGCATGACACTCCAAACGAAATTAATACTTTGTTCATGAATTGGTAGACAGCAATACTTATATCGAAAACACAGTCCATATTCACAGGAATTTTTATATTTACACAACCCCACTATACTGATATTTCAAGAAGTAACTTTGAAAATAAAAATGCAAATCAAGTTTTTTAGAAATTCAAGACCTACCAGCATGTGTAATGAGATTCGGCTATTGGGAATTGGAAGATTGCCCGCGTGCAGCCTGTTCGAGAAAAGGGCAAAAAAATCTTCCAAATAGCTATAGATCAGTCGCTTTGCTTTCAGTGATGTCAAAAATCATGAAGAAAGCCGTTAAACACCAAACACTGTTGCGTTTGATGAATGTATGAAAACCTAGGCGTCGGTTTTCTATAGAAATATAAATGACTACAAAACGGATATAATAATTTCAGGAGAGAAAACTGTACACACCACACCTGAAACTGCTGGATTCTATCCAGAAAAGAGCCATTCGCCTGATTGTAGACAAGAACATCACATGCAATCTTGGTAGTCTGGAACGGTACATTTGAGAAATACGCGACGGACTGTGACTGCTAATCGTTTTGAGGTTCAATTCAGTACACTTCGAACTTCATTGTTTAAGAACTCTTCCATCTGAAGAACTGCGGTTATGTGGAATAAATTTTCTGAGAACATTTTTCCAAGTGAATTCAATCTCCAGCGCCTTCAAGATTTTTCTGTAGTGCTTTGTCCTTAAAAAATTAATTGTTAACACCGAGCTTAGGATACTGATGATTCCTACCAATTTGCCAGTTTCAATAAACAGCGGAATCATATTTTGCTTTCACAATAAACGAGTCCCAAGACAAAAACGTTACCCCGCCAGCAGACGGTGAAAATGGTCCCTGGAAAAAAAATTAAGAATGAGGAATTATCTTATTATCCCAAATAAAGTACCCAATAGTTCAACTGTGTAGAGCCGAGGCGGTTCAGCTAGTAAATTACTGAATCAATTTTAATAATTCTTTCACTATTGAGAAGCTACATTAACCAGAAATAACAGAGGCTGAATGTTATTTCAATATTTCGACGAAGTGAAGGACGAAGTGGTGGGAAAAAAACTATTATTGTATGTAAAGAATTTCTATAATAATCGTAATGGGAATACAAATCATAATTCTGTGACATTTCATATTACCTGAATTTGTGAAATCTGTAAATTGTGGACTAATAACGACTCTTCAAGAACTATACATTTTTCTGCCATCATTTTCTATGAAAAAATTTCTGTTTTCCAATTCAAACCTTAATTAGGGATAAAAATATGAACGGGACTTGAATTTCAGTGAATGGCAACAAAATTAGATCGTTATGATGAAAGTAATTCGCATGTGTTGAATAATTCGTTAATTACCGTAGTCAGTAATGTATGTGCATACAAATAAGCGACTTGGTCAGCGGCAGGACGTTCCGCTCTCTGCTTTTAGAATACGATAAAAAATGATCTTTGTTATTTTAATTTTTCATTGTCTCTCTTACTCATAGTGTCCTCCCGGTAATTATGGGATACCATTACATATCAGCCGGCATTTTTGGGGAAACAAGTATATTTACATAATTACGAGATGAAATATGGAATTTTTATACTCATGAAAACGTTAAACATTCGTGGGAGTAGCTATATGGAATGAACAGAATAATTTTCCACTCGTTATCTGATGATATCGAACGGTAGTTTGGTAGTAAGTGTCACCTATGAAAACACTACTATTGTGAATGTTGGTTTGATCCTAACTCTAGGGCCTTCACTGAAATCCCAGTTTTTCAACAGAAAACTTATTTCTACCAATGTTTCTGCATTTGCAGATCCCTCGTCCTAAAAGGAACAAATCATTACTAGTAATCTTTATTCAACCCGTCAACTGAACAATGAGTTCAAGTCTCATCAGAATGAATAGATGAAAGTTCTGAATATAATGATCCAATGAGGAAGTGAATTGAAGTTAGTACTTCTAAGTCACGAGAATCCATCTAAGCGTGTGTCAAAATTCTGGAAATCAGAATGCTTTCATATACAATGAGAAAGATTCAAAAAATCTTGCGGGTACCAAGATTGACAGTCTTTTTAATGAATGTATTTATGCTGTATGTGTGCCTTCCACATTACAAGTCGTGGAATTCTATGAAACTGATGTATTTTTAAAAAGAAGCTTTGGTCAAGTGTAGCATGTTTTCCTCCAGTTTTTTGACAACTGAAATTGTTTAAAGTTTGAATCCTGTATCAATCACCTTAGTGAAAAATTGATGTATTCGACTTCAAAATATTCCCAAAATATTTTTAATCTGTTACCCTCAAGGGCTTCAATCTAGGATGGTGTAAGGGCTTCGAAGGGTCATTCTCGTAGCATTAATAAATGTAACCTACATTTTCAGTTTTCACTGAAGTTTCAAATGAGCTACAGGTGGCTAGTAGACTTCTGAAGCATCGCAACCGATATTCAATTTTCATTTAATCATCATTTGTTGATTCGTCTCTAAGAATTATCAATTTTCATTGATGTTTCCTCCAAATGTCACACTAAATTGATTAGTCGAAAATCCTCAATCTCATAATATTCTCAGACGCTGAAGAATTTACTCTTCCAATGTTCTTTTATATTGGTAGAACCTATTAGAGTAAACAAATTCTTAAAAATATCGAAATTTCACCTACAAATCCCTACCAATCAACTGCGGGTCCTTTTCAAGTTCCAGTAATATACTTTTAGTTTACCAGAATTGGTCAATTGCCTTGTCCAATTAGTAGTTTGGGTTGAGCATTCTTCATTGAATAAACCTTGGATTGAATATATAAATACTGATTTTTGATTGTGTCAGAGTCTATAGTTTGTGAGGAAAATCATTTGATAGTACAAACATGACCTCGTGATGTTGTGTTTAATGGTTTACTATATAATAAAAAATTCTCTTCTATAGAAAACTATATTGAATGTGGTGTGAAGAAGGAATTTTCAATTATAGAAACATATAAAAGAAAGTAATACAAATTATGGAATTATGAAACAACAAAAATTAATTGGCGCTCCGGGGCGAGTGACACGACTATCGACAACCTTAAACCATTCCGTTTCGTCTTTGCCCAAGGCGTAATAATGACCAGATTCAACGCCAGAACCACAGTGAACAATAACTGCATGAAAATTATAATAGTGGTCTGCTAGATTGAATTGTTCATCTATTTCGAACCTTCGTAAGAGTTTGGTGCTTCCGTCAGAGGTTGAGCCATGTTTGAAGATCACAGTGTTATTATTAGATTGACTGGTGCCTCAGATATACTTGTTTTCTTATAACAGTCAGTTAGTTTGACGCATATTTGGCAATACAGTTGATCATCACCCGTTAAAAGTTCTATTTTCAGTTGTATCAACAATAAGCCTTGCACAAACTGGTTATCAGTCATATAAGGAAACACTAGTTGAAGTTCTAGAAAAGCACATACGTTTTTGCTACCTCTTGAACATGTACTACAACTGGTGAGGGTTTTTTCAGCAAAATATCTACAAACACAAGACGAAATAGACTGTACGGAAGCATTCAATCCAGAGCGGTTAGGAGTATTGTAAAGAAATACATTTTTCGAAATTATATTTTCAAATATTCATTCCCAACTACTTACACAATAGGCCCTGGCAAATGTCTGTCGGCTAATAAATGTGGTGAAAACTATTTATCCATTCTTCAAAATTCATATTCTTCAGTAGTTTCTATACAATTCAACTCAATACGAATATACAGAAATAAGGTAATTGAGCATTAAAATTGAGGTTTTTTGTCAAACATTGTTATATCGAAGTCTCTCACATTAACGGTTATTTCTTCTTTCATTCGGATTGAAATGAAGCATTCAAGACTTTCTCATCGTTTCACATTGTTATTATTTTCTGTTTCTTCTGCCGTTCAATTTGGTTTTTGGGATATGATATTGTTTAGAAATGTGGAATCATATGTAAATGGGTAACTTTTTCTAATACTCTCATCAGATGAAGGATAAAGCATGACTAAAATTGTGGTCACATCAATTCAATCAAAACTAGTCCAATCAATGCATACATTGTAGCCATTCAAATGAACCAAACCGCAACTGTTGAAATTTCTTCTTCAACCGATGCAACAGTAAATGAAGTATTCCATGAACACATTGCATTCGCTATAACAGTTATAGAGAATAACTTTCAACGAAGAAAATCGAAATACATTTGAATCCACTTCACAAAATAGGCGTAACAAGATATTTGTTGGATGCGTCTTTAATACTAGTTTTTTAAATTTTGTTTTTTACACCATTCAAACCCAAAAAAATCTGCATGAAAATATTTATACTGCCTAGACAATATTCAATCTATTTCTACAGGGGTTATCAAGGATGTATGGGTGGACTATAGCGGCATTCCTATTTTATTTTATTTCATTTTCCATACAGATCCAACAGCCTAATTAGGTACATGGAAATTCTTATTACAAATTAATTGTGTGAGCTTGCTTCTATACATATACACTGAAAGATCTATTTTCAAACTTATTCTGTACGATCACAGTTATATTTCTAATATAATCAATAACATCATATCTGAAACCTGAGAAGGAATTACTAAAATCTAATTTTTTTTTAAATATTAATTTAATTTGCTTTACGAAGCATGGTTGAGAGAGGACTCCGAGCAGTTATTTTTTACTTGCCTTGGTAGTTTAAAAGGGATTAGACTTCTTGTAGGATACTGAGGAACATTAAAATCTTTGAGTTCGAGTATGTTTATATCTGCAATATTGTTGTTTATCACCTTGTATGAAAACATTATTTCTGTTACATCCCGTCTAAAATAAAGAGATGATATTTTGAAATGCTGCCTCAAATCCATTAATCTGACTTTTGTGTAATCCGGACAACAATGTTTTTTTTTAAAGTATAGATATCTCAGTAACCTATTTTGTATTTTTTCGATTCTGTTCAAATGCATCTGTGGTTGAGATTTCCAAATGAGCGAACCAAATTCTAATATTGGTCTTACAAGTGTGATATAAAGATATTTTATCGTGGCTACGTTCACAAACGAATAGCTAGATCTTATAATAAATCTCAACATTTTGTTAGCCCATTTACATGGATTGAGACAAGGAATTCGGGCCCAAGTGGTTGACCCTTCTTGACTATATTTATGACCCCGACCATTGTCAGTGATGCTTCTTTGAGAGTTACTTCGAACACATTTTTTAGCCGAGGCAAATTCATTCTGTTCTGGGATTTCGGCCGAGAACTTTTTCTTATTTGGGGGTTCCGTCGAGAACTAAACCCGCTCTAGAGTCTCCTTTTTCAAGTTTTGTTTGTTGCTGTGGTTTGTTGTAAATAAATTTTGTTATTGATAAACGCTGTGTTAGTCTAAATAATAGTTCACCTATCACCAGTTCCGACAATTGATGGAATGTATCCGGGATATAACACCGAACACGCCACCAAATGGAAACCACCAGCGTATCCATCTCAACTGATCATCTATTTGTATCCCACACTTAGAATGGATTACGTAGGAAGTGTAAATTTAATCCGGGCATTAGCCTTTTCGTGAAGTCAGGATCGACATTATGGCAGGACGTGCGCCTCCACCCTAAAGTCACATAAATAGCAGATTAAGTGACCGACTTGCGCCGGTCACGTGCCCAAAAGGGATGCTGGTGAACGCAGCATCAATAAAGATTAGATTCGATGACGAAAATTCGACTGCGTACGTTCAATATCGCCAGAAAAGTCGACCAAATAATGAAAATAATGTTAGTCGAATACGGTTTGTATGGCTGATTGAACTCGTTATTATTACAAGGCAGTATATTTCGTTTTTCAATACATTGCAATGGAGGTTTTCGATACAGGGTGTCCCAGAATTCGGTTAACAAATTTGTTTTTTTGTGGGCCTATAAAAATGAAACAGGGGTGGTATTGAAATATTTCAGAGTGTTCTTCTGAGTTTTCAAGAAATCACCCCTAACTTTATTCAAATAGCACGTATACTTCCTCATACAGTGTGTCCCAGAATTCAGTAAACATGCGATATTTTCGTATGAGAGTTGCAGAAATGAAGCAAAGTTAGCTTAAAGAGCCGTTGAAATCCCCTTCTGAGAACATCATTATCATCATGATAACCATATTTCAAAAAACCATCAACTGATTTGATTTTTGATGCATCCCGAGGAAAAATTACTCTCTATTTGAGTTTTTCTGTTACTGTTTATATTATATCAGTATCTTTCTTCGCTAGACGAAGTAAGAGAGATAGCAGAGGTTATGAACATGTCCAAAAAACGTGTTTGTCATATATCAAATCAACATTTAGGCATGAGGAAGCTGTCCGCGCGTTGGGTGCCGCGTTTGCTCACGTTAGACCAAAACTTGTTCGAGTGAACATTCCATCGCTTTATTGGCGCACTTGAGGCGCAATAAATCCGAGATTTGGCGCCAATTAATTACCATAGATGAAAATTGGATACACCATCGTACTTGGCTATCTGTCTTGAAGAAAAATATGAATACTGACTTCTCAATTTGTTTTCACAAAAACACTTTCAATTGGAAATTAAATGGAAGTTTCTTTTCTTTTCTTTGATTTGTGTTTTCAGTTTGCCCTTTCTGCACCCGTATGAGTTCTCCATAAAAATTTTCATGTGTTTTTAGATTTTGGAAGGTGTAAATACCCAAGAAGCTTGATACAAATCATTGAATTTATTTTATTACTATTATTTCACAAAATACATCGATTCAGTATTAACAACAAGCATTGTAGGCAAGAAAACAAGCTTATATCATATTAAAATTCTCTCGTGATCGAATCATTTCCAATCGAGCGATCGGCAATTTTTCCTGAATACCCATTAGAGCACCGTCGAGCCGCTTTCAAACATCACCACCCCCGGAGTTCAAGGGGTGGTAGACACACGCTCCTCGACAGCGACTATATCGTTAAGATAAGGCTAATCCGATAACCGATTGCCTGCCCCCGGATAAACAACACCCGACACCCTCCCTCCCCCGCCCCTTCATCAGTGCTGCGATATGACGGAAGCCGTGACAATCTCTGCCTCGTGCTGATAAGGGAGCATCGTCTTCTCACTTCAAGATTTCTGTTCGAATTCCCGGCTATCGGCCCCCGTCTGGGGAATATTCCGGCGAATGCCGATGCAAATTTACGGGTTAGGGTTAACATGCGGTCGAACGATGCACCGGGGGTGCATCAGGGCAGAGTTGGTTGTGAAGTTGAAGAGAAAAATCAGGATTACGATGGTTGTATATTTGTAGGATCAATAGCTACACAATTTATATGTTGCAGTTGTTAATAACAATCCAAATAACTTCAATTATTCCCTTCCTTGCCAAGT
>WOGL01000444.1:0-14808 GCA_015342145.1 Leptinotarsa rubiginosa | reverse complement strand
AAGAAGTGCACGATGCATTTTCTTCACCGAGCATGGATTTTAATAATAAAATTCAATAATTTGCAAGCGTTGTTCATTCGTAAGTCGATTCATGGTTGAATAATAGAACAAACTGAACAAGTTTGACAATGAAACAAGACACGATTCACGCTTGATCTGTCAAAAACAGTATTGCCAAAAAGATACCAGTAAAAAAATCACTCATTACTACATGAAAGGTAAAAATTTCACTTACATGGAATACTGTTATCCTCACTGGTAGACATCGATGTTTCGCCTAAAAATATAACCCTTTCAATTTAAACAAATGATTACTTTCGTTTCAATTGAAACTGTTACTCGAGTCAATTTATTTACGCTTTTTCTAGGAATTTACAGAATTTACAGTTCATTATTCAGTATTTTAAAATATTTTTGACACTACTCGTTTACTTGAATGATTTAATACTCCTATGGAGGATTTTGATTTTTTTATTTCACACTGAAATACCTACATTACCACGCTCTAGCGGAAAAGATGTTAGAAAATGAAGAAAGCACATTCAATTTTTTTTTGTAAATAGTCAGAAAGACAGACCTTTTGGTGAAAGGTGTTATAAAAATGAATAAAATAGAAAAGTCAATATGGTATTGCAATTTCTTGATTTTTTTTGAATTTATCATATAATGTTGGTGCTTCTTTTCTTGAGGATACGAAAAGAACTGTTATAACCAATTCTAGTCCCGATTCCTTCCCATACAGGGTGATCTATTACTTGAGTTTACAACAATATTTTTCCTTCGTTACACATGCAAAATTCCTACATATACCACCAAAAATTAGTGCATGTTTAATAACCATATTATTACTTATAATGGCTTCAAATCAAACATCAAACAAGGCAGGTCAAAAAATGATAAATTCGTTCAAAAGAATGAAGTATCTTCATTTCGGAAAAATATGTTGTTTACCAAAGTTGTTAAGAATGAAAAGCTCGTGCCATATGTTACCATAATAAAACTACTTTTTCTCAAAAGCAAAAATAATTAGTAGAGATATTATTTTGTTGATGGTATTCAATGAAAATAAATTCTGTGCTTGAAAAATAAATGGAATCGAAAAACTAGTTCATTCTTCAATTAGAAAATAAGAGTACAAATATTAGTAGTATTTAGGTGCATGGAATAATTAAATATTATTCATTTCCTAACATTGGAAAATTTTCATCCAACCTAATTCAAGTCTATCACAAAGAAAATAATACCATAATATCAAAAAGAAATATTAAAGTTGTTGGAAACCTCAAAACACAATAGCTCTGTTTCAGGCTCTGAAAAACGAACATCTGAAAGTAAGTAATGACAAATATATCTACGCATTATAATATACCTTGTTGTGGTGAAGTAACAGCATAATTGGAAAAATATGATGCAGTCGAAGAAGGTCTTGTATTCCACGAAGATGCAGATGTTACCTCCTCCATTTCTGCCATTTCTAGTATTGCTCTTTGGATTTTAATTTTCAGTTTTTTTGTTTCTCTCTGGAACCTAAATTTCTTAATTCTGCTGCTACGAATTCTCCGAAAATTTGGCAATCGTCAAACGGCTTATCAAGAACTGCCATTGCTTTTTTTAACATTTCGTCTTTGTCATCAGTATTTTTTTTTCTTTTCTTGTTTTTACTCATGTCTTTTGTTGACTTATCTGACTCAACATTTTTGATTTAACTATTGTGTTGTTCATTGTTGGTATTTTCTGGTTGATTTTCGGATATTGTTGCCTCCTGCAAAAATTTCAGTTTAATAATTAACTTTAGGTGCATTCAACAATATAAGATTGTTTTTTAGGTTCCTCAAACAACTATGGAGTGGGAGACACATGCAAAGTTATTTGAAAAACACTGGCAGTTTCCACATTGTGTTGGAGCATTAGATGGAAAACACATAGCGATGAAAGCACCTGCACACAGTGGCAGTTTACATTATAATTATAAGGGCTTTAATAGTATTGTTTTAATGGCATTAGTTAACGCAACTTATAAGTTTATATATGTTGACATTGGAAATTATGGAAGAATTTCAGATGGAGGTGTATTTAATAATTGCACATTGTCACATGCTCTAAAAACGAACTCCTTAAATTTACCTGCTGCCCAGCCTCTACCCGGGCGTACAAAAGATGTACCTTACGTTGTTGTTGCTGATGATGCCTTCGCTTTAAAACCATATTTGTTGAAACCATACCCTTTTCAAGGACAGCCAGCACCTAATCGTGTATTCAATTATCGTTTATCGAGAGCTAGACGTATTGTTGAAAACGTATTCGGTATTATTGCAAACAGATTTCGCGTTTTACGAAAACCAATAGAACTTTCTGCCGAAAAAACGACAATTATAGTATCTGCAATATGTGTACTACATAATTTCCTAATGAGAAATCAAAATAGCTCATATGCACCTCCAAGTAGCTTTGACACTGATACACAATCTGGAGAATGGAGACAACTTGGAATGCCAACATCGAATTTGTTAAATTTGACGCGAGGGCAAGCTCACAATTATTCAGCATCTGCCAGTGATGTAAGGGACGAATTCATGCAATATTTTGTTTCTCCCCAAGGAGACATAACTTGGCAATATAATTATATATAAAATAAATATTTTAAAATACCTATATCATATACTTTTTTTTCTACTTACCAAGTGATTAGTTATAGTTTTTGCTTGACTTCCTCGGATAAACATAAGTGATCGGAAGAATTCCCAATTACTTTCGTAGTTATCGTCGGTCCCAGAGCCACTAGGTTTTGTTTGACATTTACGAATCTCTTGCTGGAACTGGGTGCGTAAATTGTGCAATTTACGACTTATTTCGCTATCACTTGTTTTAAACTCCACTGCTAATTTATTAATTGCACTTTGTTTTTTTATTCTGTTTCTGTAATCTTTACTTTGTACATCCCAAATTTCGGGACATAATTCCCAACGTGAAATTAGTTCAATTGTTTCTGACCTCGTCCAACACTTTTTTTCCGCCATTTTTGTAAACTATCGGTACTCTCGCAACAAATTTCGAAAAGCTTCCGAAAGTTGAAATTTCTCTCGGACACTATACTACCAAGCGTATACACCTGTTGCTGCAAAAACTTGCTGATAGTCACTATCGCAAGTATATCGAGCTTGCCTATCCACTCTCCGGTGTGTTTACACTAGTCCAGAGAGCTGCTCTCGCGAGAACTGTCGCAAGTTACTTGCTAGTCGACACGTACCTTTAGACAAAGCGGGATTGTGTTGTTACCTACAAAGTTTCGCATTTTTTCTGTTTCACCAGCAGCAGAAGTACGATTATAAAGTAATACAACCAACAAAATATGTACCTATATGAAGCTTAGTACAATAGATAGCAAAATATGTATCAGTAGCATAGTAGGTACAATTCAGAAGCAGCAATTACATTTGTAACTGAGTGTGGTTGAAACTTCTACCAACTGTCAGAGTGTTAGGTAATTAAACAGTCATGTCCCTTCATTTTTGTCTATTTTGTGTCAGATTTGTTTTTAGTGAAGTGGAAAACAATAATGACTTTAATGACATAAAGATACAAGTATATTTTTCGATGAAAATATTAGAATTGTTTGACAAGCATACATCTTATAAAGTTTCTAAACCAACTACAGCCTAATCGAACCCAAATTTGAGACTAAGGATACAATCGGCGAAGCCGTCAGAGGGATCTGGAGGGCGAGAGGTTAAGGCGACAGTTTAACATTTGAACAGCTGTGCTTGAAGGACAGGACATATTTGATCCGTGAGTAGCTCCAATCACAAATTTCCAAATGATAAACATATCTTTGCCAAATGGTTTATTGGGTGCCAGAAACATTTTATTCCGAATTATTACGAGTCGGTAATCTATCTGTGAAGAAAAAAGTCAATAACAACTTCAATAACTGAAATATGGAAAATATGATTTGAAAAATTATATTTCAAAAATTAGACAGAAAATTAACGATGAGTATAGAATTTAAAAAAATATGGAAAATTTCAAAAACTACACCTCACGATTTGAGGTGTAGTTTTTGAAATTACTATGGATCTTCATCAAGTAACGGCCGAATCAATCAGAAAAATATGGAAAAATTAGCCTGTGAAGAAAATAGCTTATTGTGACCTGGAATGAAAAGGAATAATTAAAAAGATCGAATGAAAAGATTGTGTCAATAATATGCAAACAATGAAAATGAAGATTAACAAATCAATCAAAACGTCATGAAGTAGTTTGATTCAAAATATTTATTCTCATTTCTTTTTTTGCACCTTTTTCTATTATCATCTTATCTTCATTATTTCATCTTAATTTTTATTGTTTACGTATCATTAATTTTTGTTCACATATTTTTAATATATCTTTTTTTATGTAGCTCATCGGAATATTTCGGACCTGCTATTAGGATGTTTTAAAAGGTTTGTCCGTTTTAATGTCATGTGTTTTTGTAGCTCCGTATCTCAATAAATATGTATTCTACTGTATCGTGGAATACCTAACTGATTGATTGACTCTATACATTGATGCAGGCATTTGGCAATGATAGTATTAATGAATGCATGTTGGTGTGCGAAATTTCGTTCCAGAGATTTTAGCTTCGAAGATGAGCCCCGAAGTGGTCGACCTACAGTAATCCAGGACGAGGATTTGAGGACCCTGTTGGGGACTGATTTATCACATATGATGAGTGGGATGGCGGAAGAACTGGGCGTCAGCTCCCATGCGGTTTTTGATGGTTTTAAATAATATTAGAAAGATAAAAAATCTCGAAAAAATAAGAAGGGACAGTATAGGAATATCTGAAACCGTGAGAGATACAAGTCGATTGGATTAGGAGAAAGTTGCCTATTCTGGAGCTTATTTGAATGACGTTTTTGAATTTGGGAAACTTCGAAACGAACCGTCTTCGAGAAACCAGCACTAATTTTAAAATCAGGCGATATACGTTAACCTTTTTTTTGTAAATATTCACTGATTTATCACCATAATTGTTCAATTAGTTGTTTTTAATGTTTGAATATATCGGTGACTGTATGAATTATTTTTGATTAAACTTTTGTCAGAAGATGAATAAATGTCTTTATTGAATGCCAATTGCTTGTACACTGGTTTATACATTAATATTCGAATCGACCATCTTATCTGCTACTACAAAAAATCATTCATTTCACAGCAGGCACCTCGCAGGGTTGCCGGTTGAAACAAAAGTAATGAGAATTGTAATTAACATAAGTTTTAACATAGCCCCCCCTTTGAAGGGCACCTTCAAAATATGACCTTGCATAAACACATTACTGACACTGAAGTGTTCAATGAGTTGTTTCTGATTGAAGTGGCAGGATACACAAATGTCTTGTAGAGCGCTTGATAACTCCTGAAGACACCTTGATTATGGCTATACGTGGTATTCCATCGTGACCGGGTAGCAGTTCAATGATGCGGCCAAGCATCCAGTGGTTTGGAGGTAGCTTGTCATTTTTAACCAGTACCAAAGTACCGATGGTGAGTGGAGTTGGAAGTCCTTTCCATTTGTATTGCTGGTGTAGTTGAGTTACATATTCCTTATTGAAGCGAATCCAGAATTGCTGTTGCAGATTCTGCACCAATTGAAAACGAGACATCTTTCCTGTTGGTACTTCCGACAGATCATAATCTGGGAGTGAAGTGACAACTCGCCCGATTAGGAAATGGGATGGGGTAATAGGCTCAAGGTCATTAGGATCATTTGATAGGGCAAATAGAGGCCTTGAGTTCAACACTGATTCTATTTGAGTTAGTAAAGTACTGATTTCCTCATAGGTGAGGATTGTATTCTGCATTACTCTTTTTAGATGATGTTTTGTACTTTTTACCGCAGACTCCCAAAGACCGCCAAAATTTGGAGTATATGGAGGAATGAAGTGCCATTTTATATTCAGTAATGATGTTTGGTTAATAATTGAATCAAAATGTTGAGATAAATATTTTCCTAGGTCATGTAATTCATTCTTGGCTCCAACAAATGTGGTTCCATTGTCGGAATAAATGTGCGCTGGAATACCTCGTCTGGACGTGAAGCGTCTGAGGCATGCTATAAAACATTCTGTGGTCATATCTGTGACCGCCTCTAAGTGTATGGCCTTAGTGCTGAAACATATAAATACACATATGTAACATTTAACAAGTTTAAAACCTCTAGTTTTACGATCCTTCAGAGATAATGGACCGGCATAGTCTATTCCAGTGACCTCAAATGGAAATGATTGCTTCAATCTTTGTTCGGGTAACTGACCCATTGGCATTGAAATAAAGTCGGGTTTGTACTTGAAACACGTTAAACATGATTTTACGGTTTGTCTAGCTAAAGTTCTGCCACCAACAACCCAAAAATTTTGTCTTATAGAGGAAAGCAGTAACTGTGGCCCTGGATGAAGTAGTGTATAATGCTTATGAATAAATAATAATCTAGCAAGATTATGTTTGGCTGACAGTAAAATTGGATGTTTAATATTAGTGTCAACTGAAGAAAGACGAAGACGTCCTCCTACTCTCAGTAACCCAGAATCATCAATGAAAGGTGAGAGGGATGATAGATGATTTTTATTGTCTACAAAACCTTTTTTGACTAAAATCATTATGTCATTCTTGAAGCTCTCCTGTTGAGACATTTTAATGAGCGCGTTAAAAGCGGAACTAAGCTCTGATATTGTTAGTGGACCGGTTTGTTTTTCCAAATTATCTTTTTTAAGTTTCAAATTCTGAATGAAACGAAAACAAAAAGCAATGACTCTTTTCAATTTGGTTAAGCTAGAATATAAATTGAAAATAGTGGATTCATTATTATGAGAATCAGTTTTTACAGCAGTAAACACTTGTGTTTTGATTTTCAACTCAGGGATCTCTTCCATAGCTAAATTGAATGGTAGCTGGGGCCATTCACCCTGTGGGGAATGTAAAAACTGAGGACCATTATACCACAGAGTTGAAGAAAGTAGTTTTTCTGGATAGAGACCTCGTGAAGCCAAGTCTGCTGGATTATCTTTGGTATTTATATACTTCCAATCGGATATGTTAGTTATTTCTTGTATTTTGGAAACTCGGTTTGCTACAAATACTTGCAATTGACTTGGATGTGTACTCAACCAATATAATGTTACCTGTGAATCTGACCAAAGATAACACTGTACATTCGAACTCAATGATGAAAGTACTTGTTTTAACAATTGTGCACCCAGAAGGGCAGCCGATAACTCGAGTTTTGGAATTGACAGTGGTTTTAGAGGTGCCACCTTTGATTTGGAACAAAGCAATTGTACTCTGAATTCACCATTAGAGCCTTGGCTTCTGATATATATACATGTGGCATAGGCTTCTTGCGATGCGTCACAGAAGCAGTGTATATCAGTAAGAATGTAATCTGTTTTTAGACAGTTTCTGGGAATTTTCAGACTATTCAATAAATTCAATTGATATCTGAATGTTTTCCATCTCTTGGCATAAGCTGATGGAATTTCTTCGTCCCATGACAATTTGTGTTCCCATAAACGTTGTATTATAATTTTAGAGATAATTATACAAGGGCTGAGAACTCCGAGGGGGTCATAAATTCGTGCTATATCCGACAAAATGTGACGTTTGGTGATTATATCAGGAGGATTATATAAGGATATTACGAACCCCAATGTGTCAGATTCACACAACCACTGTACACCTAGAGTTTTGGTGCCTTCATGTTCACCCAAATTTATAATAGCATTTGCTATATGGCAGTGTTCAATGTTGGATAGTACATTGACATCATTTGATATCCATTTTCTAAGTTGAAAACCCCCACTTAATAAAATTGAGTTGATTGTTCGACAAGTAGAATTCAACTCTTGAGAATCGTTATTACCGGTAAGTAAATCATCAACATAAAAGTCCCGATGGATTACTTTACTTGGATTGGGGTGATCATTTTCATATTCACTTGCTAGTTTTCTCAAACAGTTCATTGCAAGATATGGAGCAGATTTCGTTCCATAAGTCACGGTATTCAATTTATATATTGAAATATTATCATTGGGAGAATCTCTCCACACAATTTGCTGTAGATATTGATGCTCGTCATTCATTATGATTTGACGATACATTTTACTCACATCGGCGGACACAACAAAATTGTAAGTCCGAAAACGTAATAGAATGGGAAAAATATCGTTCTGAACTTTTGGTCCAGTATATTGGAGATCGTTCAAAGACCATCCAGAAGTAGTTTTACATGATCCATCGAAAACCGTACGCAATTTAGTTGTTATGCTACTTTCTTTCAATACCCCGTGATGAGGTAAGTAATGGTGATGATTGTCCTTGTATTTCATATCTGATTCTGATAGTTTGGACATATGACCTAATTCAATATATTCATGTATGAAATCTTTGTATAAATTTTTGAAATGAATGTTTGATTCAAATTTTTTCTCCAAAGAGTAAAATCGCCGTTTTGCAATATCTAGTGAGTCACCTAAAAGATTTGGAGAATATTTCAGTGGAAATTTGACAACAAAACGCCCATTTTTGTTTCTAACCGTATCTTTCTGAAATAAAGTTTCACATTCGATATCATCGATTGACTGAATAAAGTTGTCATTAGGAACTTCTTCGATTTCCCAAAATTTTTTTAATAGATCATCTTCTCCTGGATGCAACTGAATGAAGTTACACACTGTTCTAGATGATGAAGTCGGAACAGAACCTGCAATTACCCAACCAAACATTGTATTCTGTAAAAAGGGTAAACCCTTTCCTAAATTGATTTTACCGTCAAGTAGTATTTCCCAGAAGAGATTGGCACCTATTAGCATATCAATTTCTCCTGGCTGATTGAAACGTGGATCGGCCAAAACAATGTTTTCTGGAAATAGCCATTTTGAACTATTGATATGTTGAGAGGGTAAATCATTTGAAATCTGACGTATAATGTAGCATGAGATTTTTGTTTCAAATTCAATGGTATTAGATGAAATGGACAAATTGCATTTTTTGTTCAAATTTGACGTAATTTGGTTGATTCCAGAAATAGTTAAATTCGTTTTACTCGAAGGTAAGTTCAATTTGCTAAAAAACGTGTGTGTTACAAAGTTGGATTGAGCTCCACAATCTAATAAAGCTCTACAATAATGATCATTTTCGTAAACATCTTTTACCCGTAAAATGACAGTTGATAATAACACCTGTGAAGGTTCAACATCAGGATTAACTAACATTACAGTACTTACTGCTTGTTCATTTTGATTTGGAATATTGTCTTTATTGTCTATATGGAGCAAAGTATTGTGCCTTTGCTTACATTTTGGACAGGGTCCTAAAAAACATTTTTCTTTGGGATGCCCTAACTTCAAGCAATTCAGACAAAGTCTGAGTTTTCTTGCATTTTCTATTCTTTCTGTGAATGATAGATTTTTAAACGAATCACATGAATAGATAAGATGTTTACCTTTGCAATAATTGCATGTAAGATTAGAAATAGAAACGTTAACTTGAGATTGCCTTGCATTATTTTTATGAAGAAAATTTCTATCTTTGCTACCAGAATAAGAAACTTGATTAGTTTGTAATGTCTCCAATACATCGGCTTTAGATTTTAAAAATGAAAAAAGTTCATCCAATGTGGGCAGTTCATTAACAATTTTACTTTCCTCCCATTGACGTTGCGTATTTTTGTCTAACTTGCTAACTACCACATGAATAACAAGTAGATCCCATGTCTCAACGGGTTGTTTTAACACTTTCAATGCTGCCATGTGTTTTGATACAGTATCAAGTAACTGTCTAAATTGAGATGCTGATTCTTTTGTGATCAGATCTATACCAAAAATTGCTTTTATGTGATTGTTTACTAAAATTCTTGTATTATCAAATCTTTTACATAAAAGTTCCCAAGCCGCCTCATAATTTGACTCAGTGAATTCAAGAGTGTCAATTACTCGCTTAGCATACCCTTCCAATGAGGTTCTTAAATACTGGAATTTCTGAATGTTACCAATGTTCAAATTAGTATGGATAATAGAAATAAAATTAGATTTAAATTCAAGCCAATGTTCATAATCTCCTTTGAATAT
The DNA here is from genome assembly GCA_015342145.1 of Leptinotarsa rubiginosa. Lineage (NCBI taxonomy): Eukaryota > Metazoa > Arthropoda > Insecta > Coleoptera > Chrysomelidae > Leptinotarsa > Leptinotarsa rubiginosa. Next base: position 4,705 of record WOGL01000444.1, on the reverse strand, counting down.
TGGTAATTTTATAGTTGGCAATTTGACTGACTGCAAATCAAATGACTGAGACGAACTTGTTGGAGCCGACAATGGATTTACTATGCTTTGACCTGAAACCGGTCCTGAAATTTGACCTAAATTTGGGCCACCATTCTGAACGAGTTGTGACAAATTAAACATATATTCTTTCAGAAAGGCTAATAATGGAAAATATTTATTTTCAAACTCTTCAGCAACCTCAATTTGTTCCTCCAATTCTTGTTCATCACATTCAGTTTCTATGAGAGACTGAATTTCTTGAAATTCTCGCAAAAGTGGTTCATAATTTTTTAATCGAAGTTCAATTTCGATTAAACCTGGCCTATTTTCTGGAGCAGAACCTTTAATACTATTTACAAATTTTTCACAATTTCCTATTTTCTTTTTGATAACACCCCTCTTTCTTTTAAGAGCTGACATTTCTTCCATTATTCCAATAAACGTAATTAATAGCCGTAATTCTTTAAGATGATTGTAAAATATTACTGATAGTAATTAATGATTATTAAAACTTGAACAACTTGAGTTCAGAGCGGTTGAATGCGACCACACGAAATAGTTGAAATGTTTTATAATTGCAGAATACAACCTACCTTTACTTGCTTTTGATTACAAATAGCAAATATCAAGCCTTGATATTTTAATAAATTGTAACACTAAGGAACTCAAAACATCGAAATCACAAATGAGGAAAAAATTGTAAAGGTTGATAAGGAATGAATAATGGAAAACCGGCTCACCGAATTGTTGCCAATTTTTTTTAACGTCCCTGCTGGGTCCCAGTTCCTTTTTTCCAATAGAATCGTCGCTGTTCCAAGTCGAATGCCAGCGGATGAATGTAGACAAACAAGCGAAAAAACGAAATATCGTTTAGTTCACTTTTTTGATTTCTATGATTGATCCAAATAGAATCCGTCTCGAATTGACCAATGTTTTTAATGTTTGAATATATCGTGGACTGTATGAATTATTTTTGATTAAACTTTTGTCAGAAGATGAATAAATGTCTTTATTGAATGCCAATTGCTTGTACACTGGTTAATACATTAATATTCGAATCGACCATCTTATCTGCTACTACAAAAATCATTCATTTCACAGCAGGCACCTCGCAGGGTTGCCGGTTGAAACAAAAGTAATGAGAATTGTAATTAACATAAGTTTTAACAGAAAGCAAATACCATAACGAAAAGAGAAGAAGAAACTCTATAAATCCCGAATTCAGACCTCTAACAAGAAGTGTATGAGCATAGTTGTATGTCACGAACTTGGGTTTCTGAGTGGTGTAAAGGTTTCGAAGAAGGGTTCGAAAATGATCCACGCGCAGGGCGTCCCTCCAATTCGAAAACGGATGGAAACATCGGGTAAATAGGCAATTTTATTCATCACCATGGCCGTTTGCATATCCAGATGATTGCCAAGACTTTAATAATTGACAAAATATCAGTTTAACGATCATTACATGAATATTTCAATACGATTAGTGTTTTTCAAAATGACACCTCACGAATGGAAGTTCGTTCCGATATATTGAAAAACATTGAAAAAGACACCAAACTGTTGAATTGAGCTATTACATATGACGAATCATAGTTTTCAGGAACTGAGCGCTACTCGATGTGCTGAGAGTCCATTGTTGCCACGAATAAAAAAGCTCGAATGGCCAAATCGAGTATTCAAGACCATGGTCATTTCTTTTTTTCACCCACTCTCCGTGAGCCAGTTAGAAGAAAGCGACCTCAGTTGCAAGAATAAGTCGCGGGTTCTTCAAAAACCCACTTTACTCAACAGTACTAGCTCCGTGTGTCTTTTTCGTTTCCGACAGTGAAGGAAGCATATGCATATAGTAAAGGAACAAGTCGAACACAATATTATTGAACAGCAAATAACTTTAATGAAAATATCAAATACAAATCCCAGAGATTGCATTCAAATAGGTACTTATTTATTGATAGTGACATTATCAACTGTATTTTTTTAACAAAATCTAATACATGGCGATGTTTATCAACATTATTATGACTGCTTCTTCTGAAAATTTAATGTTCGCGATGGAATTGCAATATTCATTATTCTGGTCCATCACATACTTGCAGAATTCAGATATTTGGTCAAAGATAGAGGAATTTCTTGTAACATGCTACTTACTCAGTTCAACTTTTGGATACAAAATCTTACGAAACACTATTGATTGCATACAAGTGTTAACACAGATAAATTTTCACATATAGTCAGTGGGCATACTTGAACACTGGCTATAAATCGAATCATCTGAAAAAACAATTTGTTCAGGCCAGTCTCAACTCCCTACACTGTAGGTTAATGGACTGACACCTATCAGAAAGCAACTACTCCCCTGGCTAATACCACTACTTCCTTGGCTATTATCCGACAGGTGTCAGTGCATCGACTTCATTTTGATGATATTCACTACCTTGCACTGACGAGTAGCCAAACAGCCCGAAACCGGTCTGCAAGTGTGTTCCAATAATTGAAAATCTATTGCGGCAGTTGTATAGCCAACAGCATATGCAGGAATAACTTCATGATGAATCCTGCACTGACACCGGTTGGATATAATCCAACGCCCTTCGTGTTATTAGCCAGGGGAGTAATTGTTTTCTGATAGGTGTCAGTCCATTAACCTACAGTGTAGGGAGTTGAGACTGGCCTGAAAAAATTGTTCCTTTAGATGATTTGTGATGAATTTTTTTCTCCAACAAGCAAATGTCAAAACAATGTACTTTTCAAATTGATTATATTCTTCCTTTCTTTGGAAGATTCCCTAATTTTTTGTACCAAGACGGAGTAGTAGAAAGCCAAAAACTTTCTTTCCCAAAAATTAATCACTCCTAAAACAAAAAAAAATATAACCCCTTCAATTCAATGTACTTTTTATCTGTAAGAAACCCCACATTAATATGTACATCAAAGTATCACTTTTTGTGAGCTTCAGCCAATTCAAATAGATTTCATGTGTATGTGATATTATTTGCTGTTCCTTAAAATAACCTATTTATTTAGTGCTAGCTACTATGACCGGTAAAGCTTTATCATAAGCTATTTATTGTTTAAACATGTATAATTGGTCAATCTGCTAATCCTAAAAATTGAGGTTAGTGACATTTGAGATATAACGAGTGACATGTGACATGATTAGTGACATTTGAGATATTACGAGTGACATGTGATAAATTACAAGTGACAGAGTGAGCTGTTATTGATAATAACCTACATCCATTCAGAAAAGTGATTTTTCTTGAAGAATCGAAACTTCATCTGCACTAGAAAAATGGAAATCGACTAAAAATATGTTAATCCAATTGTCTTATTTCATGCTTATTTCAACTTTGGCATGTGATATTTCAAATAGAAAGAAAATATTGAATCAACTCAACAAATGTGACTCATTTTATATTAATAATAAACGTTACTATCATATCAATTTTTTTTAAAGCGAGCATCATCAACCAACCCAACCGAATCAAGTCATCAATCGGTTTTGGTGGGCTATTATATATGAAGGAGAAAAAGTATCTATATTTGTATATGATGGACAATGGACAGTGACTTCATTTTAATCATTGTCCGAAAAGTGTCACGTTTGTTGTAATTCACATTTGTTGATTTTTTTAAATATGAAGTGTTTCTTCACGGCAACAGTTCAAAAATAAGTTCAAACTCTGGTAATGATGAGTACATTTATTTAGATATTCTGTAATTTGTATCCATATATTTTCAAAACACATCTATGTTTTCTCAATCCATTCACCACTTATTGCAGTTGTACTATGACTATGAGATATGAAGCTATTACTGAAATGAGTGTCGACAAAGTATATCTGTTGCAGAGTATGCAGCCAGCTAAAGAGAATTTTGGAGCTAGTTTTTTTATACATTTCGTGAGATAATCAAGTTCTCCGCTAACTGGAGATAATACCATGTTGCTTTGCAATCGATAGCATGCGTTGACGAGGTCCAATCCGCAGCGTTCTATTCTGTCACAGGCCATCAATAAAATCGTCGTCTGTATCTGAAATAGAAAATTCAAAATGAGTAAGTACCGTAAATATGGGCTACTTTCCATTTTCCAACAATTTCATCAGTTTTATTGAATTAAGGTACTGGCAACATTTTTATACATTCATAACATCTTATATTCCACCTGCTGCTCTATTCGAACTGGAAACTTCATTTACTTTTTTGTTTTTGTTTATTTTGGGCCAATTTTACTTTGGTAACTTTGGTCCAAAGGAGTTTTCTATTACGAGAAGCATTAAACAAAAGAGACTAAGAAGGACCTGGATATTTGGAAACACGTGTCATCGAACGAAAATAATTATTGGGGAAGAAAGTTTTGGTTTTCTGCTTCTCCATCTCGATACAAAACATGTGGAAATCTTTCAATTTGAATATAATTACAGGGCGTTTCAACTAAAACTTGACCCACCCTCCTGTAAGCCAGCCCTGTAATCGAAAACTTCGAAGAACACGTCGATTTTCATTTCTAGGAGGACTAATTCTGATATGGAGATCATACCCGAAACTTCACCCCCCTATTTTTTCAAAGACATGGTGGGTCGAGTGATACACCATTTGGAAGGTCTTTTGTTCCTCTATTACTTCTGTAATTTTTTTGAAAAGTTGTTCATTCGTTATTAACAAATTAAATGTTGAACGTTTT
>WOGL01000443.1:0-14924 GCA_015342145.1 Leptinotarsa rubiginosa | reverse complement strand
TTATTTATTTCTTATGACAATACGTGTATGTATATGTCTCCTTTTAATTAATTAATGAATAATTCAAATTAACCAAATAAAAATCATGCAACATATTGCAACTTTATAGGTCAGCGGTTTTCAAAGGAAATTTCCATAAAAACTAGCATCAGTATTCATTATTGATAAAGCGGATTCACTCATTTATTCTCAAACGAATTTAATTGCTATTAGAATGCCAGGAGTAACTCATAAGTGACAGAAAACTAAGACAAATATAAGAGTGTCAAATATTCAGTTATCATGAAATATCCTCAGAATTTAGCTTTTTACTTTTTCATCTTTATACAAAAAAATATTGGAAACTACCAAAGAAAGCAATTAATTTCAGGTTCACACTGGAAAAAACCCTCTTGAAATAACTACTTTCACATGAAAATCAAATAACATGAAATTAATTTTTTTTTTTCAATACAATTACTTTCATATGACCATTGAATGAAACGAAAAATAATTTTTTTCATTCGATCTGTTCTTCAAACATTACAGATGGAATTGAAACAGATATCATTAACATTCCACTACACAAAGTGATAAATGGAGGAATATTGATATTAAACTTCACTTACAATGGAAATCTAGCATTCTCAAGGCGTACTTCTCGAAATCTCGGATTGAAAACACATTGTTTTAAACACCTTAGAAGTACCTATTTGAACTTTTGAAGACGAAAACTCGCGCATTTCTTGTATAACATTACGACTTTATGTCACCACATGAGACAAATTTGCTTATCTCACGATGACAGTATGTAAAACATTCATACAGTTATTTGATTTTATTCCCAAAAACTAATCTCCTAAAAAGTATGCCACCTTTCCATTTGAATTCAAAATTCACTGTTTTGAAAAATATTTCGACTTATGCGTCATTTGGAGCGAAAAACTTTATATCGATTTTTTCAAAGGTGAAAATCTAAAATATTTTCATCATGAATTCAATCAAGTACCTGCTAAGGTCAGTAAAGAACATTAGTTCTTAGTACTGTAAGATATTTTGCAATAAATTAATGATTTTCTTCATCTTCAGGTGAGCTGCTCGTGAAGGGTGATGGCATTTTCAGGGAATACTACAATCGTCCTGAGGCAACTCGCAAAGAATTCACCAATGACGGCTGGTTCAAAACTGGAGATATTTGTGAGTATTTAGCAGAAAAAAAAGTATTCAAAATTGTTGGGAGGAAGAGTGTCGATATTATCAAATCAGGGGGTTACAAATTGAGTGCCCTAGAAATTGAAACTAAGCTTCTGTTACATCCTGACATACAAGAATGTGCCGTCGTGGGATTAGAAGATGAAAAATGGGGTCAGCAAGTAGCTGCGATTGTTGTACCAAAGCAAGATAAGGAAATTACTTTAGAAAATCTTCGAAAGTGGTCAGAGGATAAGATGCCCAAATACTGGGTTCCCAAAGTATTGAAAATAATGAACTCTATACCAAAAAATGCAATGGGGAAAGTTAGTAAGAAGGAATTGGTGAAATCTATTTCATAAGGGAACAAAAACATGTGCAATAATAATTATCAGTGCCATAACTTTTGTATTACTACTAGGCACCAGGAAAACATACTTCTTATTTTGAACATTATAAATTGTGGTGTTCATGACTGTTGAGTGGGGTAATCGATAATTTTCAAGACTGTTTTGTAATTCAAATTTTAAGTCGAGTGATTGGAAAGTATTAAAAGACTTGTTTTCTACAATGAAAATTGTTTTTGTTATCAATGGTTTGTCATTTTCCTCCCTTAAAAATATACAGAGCATCTAACCTGAAACTGGAGAATCTATTTCAATTTTGCAAACACTAGTGGCTTAACAGGAATTATTATTTCAAGAGTCAATTAAAATTTTTTTATATTAAGTACAAATTTCAAATATGGTGTATTAGATAAGGCATTGAATTTTCATCATACTAATATATTTCTGATGATTTGATCTTTTTCATATAGCTTGCCGTTTTAGAGATGTTTAGAATTCAAGAATATTCTGAAAATTTAAACCAATTGTTGACGAAAACGGTTTTCGAATTGATACAGAAGATTCCTCTCATGAATTAATCAGTACTTTATGAATGAAAATTTTTGTAAAAATACACCTTTTTCGAAATACAGGGTGCTGGAATTCAAAAATTAAAATTGTTTTTCTCATTCAGAACCTCTAAAATAGTGATTATTTCTTCATGAAATTCTAGGTATTACCTCACTGTACATGACATTATTTTTTTCTATCAGCATCCACTGGCTTACAGTAGTAGTTGATCCCATTTATACCGTAAATTTTTTTATGCCACTGGTCTGCTCAAATTTATTTACATATTTAGAGTCAGCGCCGTCTTTGGGGAAGTAATAACTGACAAATTATAACTACTATGTAGTTGTTCACAATACAAACAAAAAAGTTAAAAACAGCGTAAGACACACGAGATGAAAGTTTCTATTTTTAATTAAATACAAGCAAATGTTGCACTAAGCCAGGTTATTATGTTGTTAATCCTTCACCACTCACATAAATTTTTTCCCCTTGGTCACCTGCCCATTAAGAGCTGCCATATCAACCGAGCCCAATATTGCCAAATTTTTCTTATTTTTAAATGTAAATTAAAAAAATTCATTGGTGAATAATTTTAGTTGAAATAAAAACAAATTTTAATTTCTGGGAAATTGTTAGATCGCTGAATAATATTTTTAATAAGTTAATCAATTTTTTTCCACCGTTAAAATTACAAAAATAACTTTATAACACTTAATTTAACCTTTTATAAGTTTATATATTGTTCAATACATATCTTTGTTAAATGATTAGCATTTGTATTCAAAGTCATTTTAAGTTGGAATAAAAGCTCTGACTCTCAGGTAAATTTTAAAGTAAATTTTGTTGGCCATTTGGGGCCATGGTGAGGTCGAGAGACCTCGGCACGGGTCCTGCGTTCCCATGCTTTACTTTCTTTAAAGTAAAGACAAACCTCTTCTGAGACCCTGTTCAGGTTTGCTGAAATAACGTTTGAATATGGAATAATATCAATTTTAGAGGAAATAATTGTCTAACATCTTTTATCAATATTGCATTGGTTTTTTAAAAATTTGTGATGCTGGAAAACAATGAAATGAAGATTCAGAATTCATAGATCAAAACACTTACTGGTAGGTATATAATCAATAATTGAAACAAAAAACTTACAAATACTGTTCGAAATTATCTCATTTCATTTATAACTTTGACGAAAGTTCATTCACTGAAAAAATTGAATGTGGCAATAATTGTATTCTGAAAATCAGCCATATTTTCAATCGGTTTATTGTAGACACTATGTTTCAAATAACATCACAGGAAACAGTCCAATAAGGTCATGTCAAGTTATTTTACTGGCCATTCTGGTGGTCCATGTGTCCCAATCCACATATTAGGAAAAGTTATATCCAAATATTCCTTGACACTTCTATTGTTATGCACAGGTGTACCATTTTGATGGAACCAAATATTCTGTCGTGTTACTGTAATTGTATCTGTTATTCGATTTCTATTGATCAAACATTCTAAATACTCATGTATTCCCTCTGTTACGTACCCAACGTGAATTTACTCACTACCAGAAATGGCAATTATGCTATTTATCATATTGTGAAAATGACTTTCGTCACTTCAAATAATATTTTTTGATATACTTTCAAAACATCGGAAAGTCTAATATTTCCAATTTTTGGACGAGTTTCACTTTATAAAGATGCAATTTGTTCTCTCAATATCTTACTGCAAGAACTTGAATTCTCAGTTTTAATTCCTATTTTTTCTAGGCGTATCTCCGGGTCATTGAACATACTGAAGAACCAGAGCTGTGTTGTGAATATTTTCACCCTTTAGTTTTTCTAATGCACCCAAATTTTTCTAAATTTTCTCCCAAACTTCCAAGGGTTTTACGATCAGGAATATTTTTCCTACACTCTCAAAAAAATCAACATGACAAATTTTTCTCTCTTCGATTATCGAAACATTATGAATATTTCAGTTATAACTAATATCACAATAAAGGAGCAGTCACCAAACTGTTTGAGGTATTATTTGACTAACAATAATAAGTCTATCAAAGTTTTTTTCAAATAAGATTTCAATATTTAAATAGATAGATGACTGTATATTTTTATCATCAATCAATCAATCAAAATATGCTTTATTGCTTAAGATACATTCTTATTTCTTATTGACAAAGCTTGTATAAAAAAATAATCATATATAAATACATATTATATGAATATATACATACTAGCTGACCCGCTAAACTTTGTTTTGCCACATAAATTATTTCTAACGTAGAAAATACTCCTAATAACTGACTCGTTGTGTGTGTCAGAACAATAACACTTACAAATAATATTCCCTTGATGCTATAGTGTGTACAATATTTTTCGTTAACACAAACAAACTGGAAGGTTTGTCCTCTTGAAAGCATGCCACTTATAATTGTCCGTGTGAAAAACATGGTGTGCTCCAATCCAAGACACAAACGGACATTGTTTGGCCTTGGGACTTATTAATAGTCATTATAAATGCCAATTTAATTGGAAAATGCACACGTTTAAAATGAATTAGAACATCTGTAGGTATAATAGGGATTGGTTATATTAATATATTTTCACCTCGGAACTTGCCATTTAGAATTCTGGCTTCGGCAACGTTTTTATTAACTTTTTAATGACTAATCGCGTGCTGTTGCACCGCCGTGGTGGATTCAAATTACAGAGAGATCTAACTTTTAGTTGTAAATTATGCAGTGGTATGCCTGGCAAATCCAATGAGTTCAAAAACTCTGTTGGATAATTTACAGCTTCGGTGGTATCGCAAACTGTATCTACGCTCGATGGTCGAAAACTGTGTAGGGAGTGAGAAAAGGCTTATTGTGTGAGAGAGGCAGCAGACCGGCTTCGTTCTCATCCCCACCCCATGGTGTTTATTCAGTGAGAAGTGACACTGGTAGACGACTGGCGGGAAAAACAATGATTAAATTACTAAAATTGTTATTAAAAATAGGGATGAAAATGAGATTCTGCGGCCAGTAATTTGGTGTGCTGTAGTTCGGGTTGAACCACGTTTGTAGTTTGCATCTGTTTGACCATTCGGCTTCTGCTCTGAAGCCATTTTCAAGAACCACTTGAAACTGAAGTTACATGACTTGACGACGGGGTTGTAATCGACCCCCAAGTCTCGCCATTGGCTTTGTTCTCGCTTTGTTCAATTCCAAGTGAACACAGCGTATATATATCATACATGTACATACATACATACACATATACGTATAATAGAATTTATAGTTAAATATCAACACGATGAAGTATACAAGTTTGCTAATAGGGGTCTGACACTCTCTCATTTACCACACAAGTCTTGAAGTCGTTAGTGAAGAATTAATCTGCAGTATAATACACGTTTTTCAAGAAGAGTTCTTTCTTGCGAAAAAGTGTGTCATTGGATATTTTTCTTATTGAGAGGGGAAGATGGTTAATTAGTTTTTTTTTCCAATTTGAAACAGTGAATTCCTTATGCGTGATGTTGAAGGAATAGGAAGATTGATATTGTAAGTGAGACGGGTAGCATACCTTGGCCGTAACCCAATATTTTTCTTGTATTTTATTTTTACAAGACAAACTGTTTCACAGCCCTTTTTCGAAGGACGAAAATAGAATGTATTAATGTTTCGGAACTTACCCCCCAGAAATAAATTCAATAACGCAGTTGTGATTCACAAAAGGCGAAGTAGGCATTCCTTGCTGAATGATGTCCAACTGGGTTGGATATACATCTTATGGCAAAGCAGCCTGATGACAGCTTTTTACACAATTGGCTTATATGCAATCCAAAGTTCTATTTATTGTAAATATAAAGTCCTAAGAACTTATTCTCTTGTTTATATTCAATGATTTGCTCATCAAGAAATATTTAATCTGAATGGCATAATAAATATTTTTTGCACTTTTAATGAGTTTTCTATAAATACTTCTACAATTGTTATAGTGTTTGATGAATGAATCAAAATTTGAGTAAAATTTTCTATTATAATGAAGGCACTTCATATTTTTGGCTGAAACTTTTATGCCTTTTGTCATCCAAGGCTTTTTATTTTTTTTAATGTTCCATATTGGGAACGCTTTATCAAAAACAGTAATCAAATGTTCATGAAAGCCAGGTAATGAATCATCAGTTAACATGTTATGTTTCCAACATGTTTAGAAAATTCAGTAAAATTTCTTCTTATTCTGCCGTGTTTTTTATGCGAAGCTTGTTTACTAATATAATTGAAGGAGCACTTACATAGAACGGCATCATGATCGGATAATCCTGCATTGATAACTTCACAACTTATTCTGTCGTCAGGTAAATTTGAACAAATATAATCTATAAGTCTTGATGAGTATATACAAGCTCGGGTTGGCATTTTAACGTGCATTGTCAAATTAAAAGAAATAAATAAATTATTCAAACAGTTTTACCCTGCAGTCCATTGTTTAAATAATCAATATTGAAATCGCCTATTAGCAAGACAGTCGCATTGAGATAAATTATGCGAAAACGTATCTACGGGGGTAGAGGGAGATCTATATATATGCATACAATGTAGATTAATTTTTTCATTAAAAACTATTGAAAATTCAAATCCTTTCTCTACCAGTACCTAAGTCATTATGTGTATCAATATTTGTTGAACTATTGAAATTCATGAACTTCTTGTGTACAAAAATTAGTGTTCCACCATAGGTATATCTACTATGACAGTATTTGGAAACCATCGAACAATTAGGATTGAGCCAGTGTTCCGTTAATAATACTTTATCAGGACAGCCAAAGCTTTCCAACAATACGTCTAGTTCATCAATTTTATTTCTTATTGATTGATAATTCAGAAGCGCAACTTGAAAGTATCTTGAATTTCTAAAAAAGGAGCTGTAAGATTATTTTTCTTGTTTGACGGTACTGGATAGCCTCCTCTGAAATTATTGTCATTCTGGTCATCATCATCATATCCACTCTTTTACTCGGCGGTATCATTTGGGTTGTTCCACTCGTTGGTCAACTCCAGGATTGTTTCTTATTTTCGAGAGCCCCTTTTCCATATTAAATGTTCCTCTTCTTCCTCTGTTTCTTTCGGCGAGTCAAGTATCGATTTGCTTGTGACATATTTCGCAGATTTTTTCAAGGTATAGCCGTTTCTCAGGTAACTGTTTCTATATAACAAGTTATTACCCTCCAAAAGAGAGATTTGTTCACTTTTAAGATAATTAATTTTTTATAATTTGCAAATTATTCTGGCATATCACCCGATATATATTCAAGTCATATTTATAAGGTTCCGAGATTATCATGCTGAAATTTTGCGAGAAAGTCATCCAACAGTGCGATAGGGATATTACAATCACATCTTTTTTGGAAAAGTTTTTTGCAAGAGTGGTTGCAGTATCTATAAGTTCCTCATCACCAGCATAGGGTTTTACAATAGATTAAACAGAAACAGAATATTTTTCTTTTTTTTATTCCTAGTTCTGTTTTTATACTCATCGACCTGACTCTGTTTCTGCCTATTGTATGTTATTATATTTATTCTCTCTTGTTGGATAGTTTCTAGAGTTGTGTGTGTCCTTTCCCTAAAGATTTCAGCTCTTCAAGGTAATTTTTTTTTTCAGTGGTTAACACATCTAGTGAAGTAATCATTGATTTGTTAATGTTGCCTATCTCATTGATCTCTTTTTCATATTTTCGAGCTGTCCTTTATCTCAGTGGTTAACACATCTAGTGAAATAATCATCGATTTGTTAATGTTGCCTATCTCATTGATTTCTTTTTCATATTTTTGGAGCTGTTCTTTATCTCAGTGGTTAACACATCTAGAGAAGTAATCATTGATTTGTTAATGTTGCCCATTTCATCGATCTCTTTTTCGTATTTTTCGAACTGTTCTTTATCTATTTGGGGTCTATTATGCATGAGCTCTATATTTTTAAGTTTCAGTTTCATTAGATCATCTTTGATTTCTTGTAAGTTATAGTTATAGGTGGTATTCTCAGCTTCCAGTTCCTTTTACAAATTTGTTTTCAGTGCTTCAATCAAAGAGTACACCTTTGTTGTATTCCTTAATGCCAACAGTTTTATTTCTCAATAGAGATAACTCCCCAATTAGTCCTGCTATTTCCCTTTTCTGCTCAGCTATTTCTTTTTTTTTAGTTATCAACCTTTTATATTGTATTAGATTTTCTTCATATGGTTATTCGGCTTCAAAAACTTCTCTTTCAAATGACTGAGAAGTCCTCTTCAGCCTTGTTAGTAACTTTTCCTTTTCTTCATTGTCATTTATCAACTTTCTGAGTTCTTCTGTGTCATATTTTTACAGCTAATTTCTGAGCTTCATTGTGCTAGTTTTTATATCAAGTGCTAGAATCCAGAAGGGAAATAAGCACAGCACCTCGGCTAGAAATCAGCGGGGGAGGAATGTTTTTTTAACTTCTGATTGGATGTGTTAGTAGGTGATAAAACAATAAAATGGGCGTCACGTAATTTTTTTCTTCAAAGATTATTTAATGAGGTAGAAATTACAAAACCTACACTGATAAGAGTATCTAATCAGTGTATCTTATGGTGGTAAATTGAAATTTTCAAATTCAAGTATTTGTATTGAAATACTCACTTGGGTGGATTACAATTTTATGGCTTAGACAACTAATTAATTAAAAGTATTCTGTTTTTTTCGAGTCAGGTCACAAAAAGGCTTAAAAACAACCAGCTTTTAGTTTAATGTTGCTACTCCCAATCAGACTTTACATATGTGTTAAAGGAGCTATCATTATTTCGTTGGCACAGCCGTGAACACCGAGCAATATAGAAAGGTCTCTTTCAACCTTGCGACGTGTAAAAACATGGTTGCGGTCTTCGATGGCCAAAAACAGTTCTGATTTTAGGAAAAATTCAGAGGTTCCAATTCTTCTTTTGAATATAATATAGTGTAAACACTATAATTTTGAATATCTGAATATGCTGGTGGGTGATATTTGATGAACAATTTTCATTAATTTACGTTTTCGTTTATGTAAAATACAAATTGTAATATTCGAAGAGGCTACTTGAAAAGTTCAATGAAAGAATATTTTATAAATAAACCTATTCATGTATGCTAAGCGTTCACCGGAAAATAGTTAAAGAAAAAAAACAGGTAAAATTGTACGAGAAATTTTGAAATGATTTTGTGAAGGAGTCTCGTAGATTGATTGTCAAGTATTAAAGCTATTTCTGATTTTTATATATTAATTTTTTTAATTACTACCTCCACTGCTCATGTGAAACTCATATGTTAAAACAACGATCAAAACAATATAATCTAGGATTTTCTTTGTCTGCTCCCCCCTATATACAATCCTGGCTACGCCCTTGCTTCCTAGTATTTTATTTACTATAAGAAAAGTTGACTTCCTTCGAAACAAATGATCGCTCGATGTCACAAAATAGCTTCAGTTTTCCTGTGTATCAAGTAACAGTTTTCATCTAAGTGGAACGTTTCTATGTTCTAAATGAATAATATAGGTATTGATAAGAATATTTAAGTTTGACCTTTGATATTTATCCTTCTAAAATAAAGTAATTAAATATTCATCGGTGAATGTACCACATGATAATTCATCATTCATCTACATTGAGATTCGATATCGTTATTTTCACTTTGGTAGTTTACTTCATGTAAAATTGAATTATTTTTTTTGCACATGGAGCATTCGCAACTATTACATTTAATTAAGATATAGTTTTTGTTTTCTAATCTCTTGAAATCGGTGTTTTACAACAAAAGAATATAATTTCTTGAACTTGTAAAAATAATGATTATGAGTTCTATAATATGCGCAATTGTTTGTTAATTAGAATCTGTGGCTGTGAATGACGTTTTAGCTTTAGCACAACTTGAGAAACTTGTCCTAAGGAAATGGCGGCCTCACTACGCAAGAAAAACACCCATTTTCCCGCGCTCGGAAGTGTCAATTCAGATTGCATTCTGCATTGCATGAAATGGTGTTCTGACGAACACAGAACACCATTTCATGTCAGTGACTGTTCTGTGTCAGATCAAATTAACAGCTGACGAGGTGCCATGGGCATGGGTGGTAAATAAAGAGTAAATTATCTTGTCTCAACAATAACGTTGTCTAATTCCCAAAACAAGCCAGTGAATTCAGTATTATTATAGCGATTTACTTTTTTTCTAAATTATCTAAGAAAATGGATCCAGCCTTATTGAGGGAAAGAGAGTTATTCAAAAAGAAAGCATTAACAACACCAACGTAAGATTCTCTATTTTAAATATTATTGTAATCTAAAGAAAAGCTCTTTTCCATAGAGTTGAGAAAAAAAAGTCTGAACCGAAACCGGAACCTAATAAAGAAGAAAAGAAAAAGTCAAAATCATCAGGTGGAAGTAATGCAGCCCCAAAGCTTGATATAAACACGTGAGTTTTTCTAAAAGTACGGGTACAATTCAGTATGTAATTTATACTTTATAATGAATTTCAAGGTATAAAACATCTACAGGAAGTTCTCAGTACCGTTTTGGAGTTTTAGCAAAAATTGTTAAACATATGAAAACACGACATCAAGATGGTGAAACATATCCTCTAACATTAGAAGAAATATTAGATGAGACGAATCAACTTGATGTTGGAAATAAAGTCAAACAGGTGACATTTCGCAAATTCATTAGAGACATTGATTCAGCTATTTCATTTACAGTGGTTGCAAACTGAAGCCCTCATAAATAATCCTAAAATAGAGGTGACACCAGAAGGAAAGTTTTTATTCAAAGCTTTATATAGACTTAAAGATAGAAAAAGTTTACTGAAGTTATTGAAGCAGCAAGATTTGAAAGGCCTAGGAGGTGTCTTGTTAGATGATGTTCAAGAATCTTTACCTCATTGTGAAAAAGCTCTCAGGGTAATTTCAAATTCATACTCATTCTCTGATAGATATTACTCAATACATGTTGTTGCTTTGAATTTAAACATATTAAATTTGTAATGTAAGCCTATTGGCAATTTAATATACTTAAGTAAAGACTAATTGGCAGATATTTATAAACTTTTGTTCTTAAAACATTGAGAATGTTTTCTCTCATGTACAGTGCTATATGAAGCTTCTCATCATGGATCATAATCTGGATTTCATTATTTACTAGTATACTTTAATAGAGATATTCACAAATGAATGTGAAAATGTAAAACCTAATATATTTCCCTTATATAAACTTGCTTATGTATCTATGTGCTGGATTTCATTGAAGAATATACCTTTGTTGTAGATTTTACAAAATCAGAATGAAATAATTTTCATCACGAGGCCTATGGATAAAAAAAAAGTCTTGTTTTATAATGATAGAACAGCGTCGTTGCCGATTGATGAGGAATTTCAGAAATTATGGAGATCTGTAGCGGTAGATGCAATGGATGATGCTAAAATTGAAGAGTATTTAGACAAACAAGGTGAATCAACTATTCTGTTGATTTGAAAATTATTCTGTAAAATAAAAATAAGTTATTATACAATTGTTCTCTTCTGTAATTGCAGGTCATATTAAACAAATTGACAATATTGATCAAACATAATAACATGATGCTGAAATAACTATTTTCTTATTTTTTATAGGAATTCGATCAATGCAGGATCATGGCCCTAAAAAACCAGTTGCTCCTAAAAGAAAAAAGGCTGGAAGTCGCAAAAAGGTGTTCAAGAAACCCCGAGACAACGAGCATTTGGCAGATGTACTTGAGACTTATGAGAATGACACATTGACACAAAA
This sequence comes from Leptinotarsa rubiginosa, assembly GCA_015342145.1. Taxonomy (NCBI): domain Eukaryota; kingdom Metazoa; phylum Arthropoda; class Insecta; order Coleoptera; family Chrysomelidae; genus Leptinotarsa; species Leptinotarsa rubiginosa. The sequence continues at coordinate 3,075 of WOGL01000443.1, read as the reverse complement.
AAATACTGTATAAAATAGTTATATTCAGTTGGAGATGAAAATTAAAAACAATAGCGAGAGGTGGTCAAAGTCTAGTCATTTTATTGAGGATTTACTATCAAAAAAGAATATCTGAACCTAATTTTTGGGAAAATCATATTTATCTTCTATAGAACCTTAGACGTTGGCATTGTCTTTTTTAGGAATCTCAAATATAATTCTTTAAATCGATAAATTGAATCTCTCCTTATTTAACTTTCATTTGTATCTAAAGTTCACTCCATTAATAATAGAGCATGAGTTGAGCAAATCCAAAATAAGCACTTTTCCCAAACACCAGAACTGCAGTAATCAACTAAGTTGACGTCTTCAGGAGATGCAAGTTTACTTCAGGAGATGAGATTGTGAGTTGAGCAATTCAAGAAAACATTCAACACAGACGAATGAGGAGATCAAGGTCAGTCCTTCCTGAAAAAGTTGAATGAACAAATATGAGAGTCTCACATTAAATCTGATATATTTTCCTAACATAAATTAAGGAATCTAATCAAAATGGTATTCTTACACACCAGAAGGTTTTTCATGCTGTGTATAGAAACAGTTATTAAACTGATTATTTGTTGATTCTTGTTTTTTTAAAGAAATAATCTAAAGTTTATCATCACTCTATGTGGGGCAAGATACACTCACTAGTAGATTTTCTCAATTTTATGATTCAAGGTGTGATGAACAATACATGAAATTATTGGAATGGATACATGATATTAGTCCTTCAGATGCTTTTGAAAGTGTTGGCATAAGAACTATGAACAAAGGCTCCTTCCCAAGCAGACAAAAGGGGTTATTTATGAACCATCATTTTTAAAAATAGGTACCTGGTTGGTAAAACGCTCGTTAAGAAAAGTATCACAGTTCTGGTGTTTGGAAAAAATGTACTCATCGAATTCAGATTCGGATTCTTCTTTCGAATATAATATAGTGCAAGTACTATAATTTTGAATATCTAAATATACTGGTAGGTAATAATTTGATGATCAATCATTCATTTACATTTTAGTTCATGTAAAATACAAATTGTAATATTTGGAAAGGGTACTTGAAAAGATAAATGAAAGAGTTTTACAAGCTCAGTGAACGCTTTTTAAAATAGTTGATTTTTTTGAATTATTATTATGGGTTCATCCTCAAAGCAAGTAAAATGCCTTTTTATAAATGTAGATATTTGTAGTCTATATATAGGATGTTTCCCAACTACGTTATTAAACTTCAGAGGGTAATTCGTTTTAAGAAAAAACGAGTTGCTATAAAGATGTGTCCGGAACTTCATTTCTGAGATGCAGTGCGTTTAAGTTTGAAACAGTATTTTTGAAATATAAAAATTTGTCCACTGATTTTGTTGAACTTTGTTACAGTTATTTGAATTAATAAGGTACTTATTTAGCCCTCACTAGATTGAAATTATTAGGTTCAGTGGCGTCTCAGAAGGCACTACAGCCAATAATATTGGGAGAAAAAATACGACACTACCTTGTTTTTGCAGTTTTTTATTTTCTCAGGTCAAACAACTAAATATACAACTTCTTGGTCTCTTGTATTTTATTTATATCTAGCATCGTTTTCTAAAACAAAATATACCAAAGTTTCTTCAACTCATTCTAAAAATCTATGCATAGACAATAAAAACCAAAAATAAACAATTTTGACCTTGAAGTAACTGAGCAAAATGTCTACCTGATACAATACACGACTGCAATCGATTTGTCATTGATTGTCTGACACATTCAAAAATACCTGGAGTATGACATTGCAGTTGTCAATTATTCAACTCCTCAAGTCATTCCCAGGTGGTATAAGAGTTTTTTAAACAGGAGATTTCAGATGATCCCATGAATAGAAATCTCGAGGATTCATATCTAGACTGAGAGTTGGCCAATTTTGACATCCTGTACGTCCAATCCAGCGATTCACATTTTAATCATACTTGTAAAAATGTGTCAATTAGGTAGTCACCAATAATTTCTACCCAAACGTTCATCGGAAATTTTTGCTGAAAATTACTTTCTCCTATAACGGGGATTTTTATCGGCCCAATATGGTCATTTGTTGAAATTCATAATAGTATGTCTTAAAATATTTGGCAAAATATGATTACCTATTGTGTTTCATCGTATGAATCGACGACCTGCAAAACATTAATCTTGTTTGACAATCCCGAGGCAATAGAGCTTGAAACCGTTGTATATGATGTTGGTATAGGATCATTTTTTAGAACTTTCCAAATGATTTTTGGCCTAACTTTAAACTACAATGCAATCTTCCACGTACTATTTGAAGAATTTTTATTGTATCACATTAAGTATAGCTTCTTCTAATTCAGGCGTTGTTAGTTTCCGGTCTACTATCACTTGTATATTTATTAAAGCTACCAATTTCACATAATCTTGGATGTAGCGTATCGTAAATCTTTTAACATATGAAATTACTCTGTTAGGACATATGTCCTGGTGAATTATCCGTGCTTCTGCTTCTTCACATAAATAAAGTGCATTTCAGCGTTAAAGATTTTAACTCGGTTGTCTTTCAGAAAGCCCCTGAACTGATTAGAGTCAAATTTAATTACTAGCTTGAAATGACAAGTAAAAAATTTGTTGTTCGTAATATACAATAGAGTGGTTTCATTATTTTTCTTGTAAATGAAGCCAGATATGACGAAAATACATTAGATCAAAAGGTTGTATTTTTAATTGTTTGATCTAATGAAGATTGAAAACTACAAATAACAAGGAAGTGGCGTACTTTTTTTCTCAATATTATTGGCATTGGTACTCGCTGAGACGCCACTGGATCTAATAATTTCAATCTAGTATGGGCTAAATAAGCGCCTATTACTTCAAGTAACTTGTGATGCACTGTTTGGAACCGTTGGTGTAGTAATGAATATTACTGGAGTTTTTTCCCAACACCAAGACAAGATCAAACTAAGATCTTCCTCTTGAAGATGATCACTTGGTGATCGAAACACGTGTCGAGGTGTTAAAATAACGGTTTGGTGTTGGGAAAAAACTCCAGCAATATTCATGTTGATACAAGTTTGTT
>WOGL01000442.1:0-14809 GCA_015342145.1 Leptinotarsa rubiginosa | reverse complement strand
CGCTAGAAAATAAAAATGTTTGTATGAATATGTTCTACATGGGCTAGTGTATCACCCCCTTAAAGGTTTGCACCCAGCTACCAAACACCCTGTATTTCGAGTTAAATTAGCCACCTATCCAGTAAAACAAGAAGTACAAAGAATAGTATATAAGACAAACTAAGTGATTTCAACAAAGTAGTACCATTGTCTTTAGGCAAAGGTAGTACTTACATTATAAAAAAATGAACATGAGGTTAAAACAATTGACGAGTAGATATCGAAAGTCATACAATTGAATACAAAACGCTTTTTTAGCTTATGATTATGTCCAACATAGTTGGATAGACTATTTATAGCAATTAGTAACATCGAAATTTTTTAGAAAATGGTGTGAATCGAATAGCCAGACAATGCACAGTTTGACAAAATGGAGTCGAGATTTTAGAAAAGATTTCAGTAATAATTAATAAAATTGATTGAAATAAAATGAAAATTACAGCGACCTCTCATGGGTAAGGTTGGAATCTTGAAGAGAAGAAGAGAGAGAGACCTGCGATAAGAAAACAAGGTTGAACTTGAATTATACAGGTTATTTTTATCTAGATGGCGGGAGTAGGAAATGCATTGGAAAATATGTTATTTAAATATTAAGAAAATTAAAGAAATTCAAATAATCAAACGTATAGTATACCCTATATGAGGCGTTTCAACACCGATGATTCGCTTTTAACAAATTTTACAGTAGACAAAAAAATTATAAAATATCTATTTTTTAATGAAGACATAAGTACGTAAATGCCATACCCCTTGTTAACTTTCGAATGGGGCAAGATATCAGAGTCGGACAAAATTTGTCCTCTATCTGTATGGATTCTACTGATTTCTATAAAATGCAGAATTATTGTATAGACAATTTTACACCGACCAATAAGGAATATTTATTATAAAAAAATTATATATCAGTACCTATTAACATCAACAATTTTGTGACTCATCTGGTTATAAAAATTGACTCCTCGCATATATTATGATAATGTTATCCTCATGATTTTGAGGATTATTGATCATATACATCCCAAACAAGAGAAAAAAGCTATTTTTCATAGACATAAAATAATAAAATTGAATTCAAAATAGTTTTTGAAAATATTTTTTTTGGATTTCTACTTACTCCATCGTTATTCAAAAAAAATTCCACGAAGAGAAGTAGAAAGAAATTAAGTTGAAAATAAAATCTCAACAAAGATGTGTAAATTATGCAAAGAAGTTACTTTCAGATACAAACCAGAATGAATATTGAATAATCATTTTTTCTATTCAATTTATTTCTAATTATTATACAAACTGTACATAAGTGATATCTTGAAGTCAACAATCATGGAATATATCATAATATTGTTCTTGTCTCCCATTTTACTTTTATGTTTTTCATCGAATTTATATTAGAATATATCCTTTCTCTCAAATCTTATTTTGTAAAATTTTGGTAAATCAATATATATATAATCTATATCACTAAAATAACTTGAATATTTGCCAATGGTTGATAACATTTATTGTGACTATTAGATTTCTTGAAGATCTCGTTAAATGGTTATGTGGATCCCTCTTAATTTTGACACTTATTTTAGTGTTTTCGTATTTGTTTATTCAACAAAACAAGTTTGACTTCATTACAACTGTAAAAAATGTAGTGTATAACGTTGCAATATTTTTAAATTATATATTTAAGAGTAATGACAGCCAACAAACAACAATAACAAGATCGGCCGAATTCCTCGAATTAAACATTAACACAGTGGAGAATCCTGATAAAGTACAAGTTATACCAAAAAACTATTCTAAATAGAATTCAACCTGTTGAATTTTCAAATGGTTCTCGATAGCTCACAGTCCGTACTTATGTCACTTACTAAGAACAAGAAATTCAACGTTACCGATATATCAGCCATATTGCAGCTATCTATCTTTGATGCATGAGTCAAGAGTCAATGTTCTCTTTCTAAAAGCAAATCCAACCTATAATTTCAATATTGTCAATGTGTACAGATTACAACAAACGAATTCGCTACCCACTGGACAGATAGTCTTAGTAGCTGAGGCCAATACATGAAGAAGAAGAAGAACAACAAACGAAGTTGTGTGTTTTTGAGTGATAGGTGATAACTGATGTAAATGTAAATTTTATAATATAAACCACTAAAACGTAGGACTCCGGTCAGCAGCGTGGTTTATGGTCATGTATTACCTAGTAAAATTTGAAGATGGGATTTACTACATTTGTAGTAAATCTCGAATAAATAAAACCACCACTTCTATAAGTGTGAGGTATACTGGAGGGGCTTGGTATTCAGCTACAATTATAGCTTCTAACAGTAAGTATATATGCCTACCATGTAGACTAAAAATTAAAAATTCATTCATCATAACAAATGCTATAATATGAAGGTAAAAAGAAGGTACTTAATATACTGAATTTCTTAAGTGAAGAAATGGAAAAGTGCATTCCAGAATTGGTAGGTTTGTCCTGGAGGAGGATTATATATCAATTAATAATATGTAATGGTGTTGATCTTCTAACAAAGATTTAGTCAATGTATGTGTGACATCTTTCACTTGATCTGAATGCTGCTGATTAATGTATTTACAAATAAATATAGAATTCTAGTGAATGATTGATTCCATATTATTTTTTAGAATGCATTCAAAAGTACTATGCTGAATAAATATGTTGAAGCAGTCTTTATTTTTGAAATTAATTTTTGAGTATGAATATAAAATTGTCAATTAGAACTATTGAGTTATTATAAAAAATGTATTTTTTTGGACCAAATTTCAGAATTGAATTCAATAAGATGACTATATGTAGTAGAAGCCTAGAAGTACACACCTAACCTAACCATTTTCAGATGATAAATCTGCCCTAGTAACATTGAAAACAGAACTGGAGAAAGAAGAACACATCATAATCCATTCTGATGTAGAAACTGAAACAAGAAACCAAGATACAAACAATGATTTGGAAACTGAAGAATTGTTACAACCATATGCAGCCATAGTTGAAAACTCAAATATAGACACTATATCAGTTACTACCGAAAAGGACCTCAAAAAGGACAAATTTCCTGACAAATGTGAAGCTGCTGAATATAATTCAGTTAGTTTTGAGACAGAAACTGGACCATTTATTCTAAAAATGATTAAGGATCCTATTTCTGTTAATGAAAACACACTCCTTTGCACAAAAAATAACAACAGTATCACTCTGCAAAATTTACCAAAAAAAAATTCTATTTTCATTTCAAGTAATTATCTGATAAATAGCAAAGGTAATGTGAGTTCGACAAATTTTGAGATGGAGAAAAATAATGTGACACTGGATATTGAAAAAAGTATACCAACTGTTGTTGCTTCGTATGAAAATCCTATTTTGAATATTGAAGAGTTACCTTCAAATGATGGAAATGTAATACATGATTTTCCGGAAATAAAGGAAAATCTTTATTTGAATAACATGAACCCAAGTTGTAATGGAATATTAAACAGATCAACACTTTCTAATACAAATAATAAAAAATTCATAGTACCTGATGTTTTAGAAAATGATCTACAAGAAGGTATGTTCTTTTCAAAAAGATATGACCATCTGAAATAGTTCAAAATGATTTTTAATTGATATCTCTTTGAAACAAAACAATATCATTTTAAAAAGGTGAAGGTTTGCACAGTCCAGTTGATTCTATTTGTGGATTGTTAATTTCCATCAAGATACTACATGCCACTATCTGCTGCAGAGTGGACGATAATTATATATAATACCTAGGTGCACTCGGCATCTGACCTCTTTCCTTCTTAAAATTATATTAAGGTAACAAACTTACTTTTTTTCTCATCACCGCAATAACTACATCAATTACAAAAACTGTAAGCCTAATGAAAGTAATTTTCGAAAACAATGCACTCCAAGGGATATAGAGTCGATGAAAAGTAGATATCCCGTTTCATTCAGGAATGGTCATTGCAGAAAACCTATACAAAAGGTATAAGTGGGCTGGAGATCCATCAGATAACAACTACTTTCTTGGTTAACACCTCGATGAACATTGGATTACATCTGATGAATTCTCTTGGCAGAGTTCCCACAAGGGTTTCCCTGCAATCGCTTGCTATAAAGACGGAAACTTGATCGAACCATTCGGGATGATCAAGCTATAGACCGGTTTTGGGATATTTGCCCTTCATCAGCATAAGGTTGGATATATCAGATATAATCCAATGTTCGTCTAGGCATCAGCCATGAAAGTAGTTGTTTTCTGATGGATCTTCGTTTTACCATATATCAATGGTATAGGTAAGCTGCAATGAGCATTCCTCTATGAAAATCAGGATACTTTTCAGCATTTGAATGACTTATTATATTTTTTAATTGATATACTTTTTCTTTACCAATGTGCTTTTAATTGTAAATGTTCAATTTTGTTTTTAGCTGAAGATAGAACATTTCTGGTAAAAAGAGTTGGACACAAGCAGCATTCGTGTTATTTTTGTAAGAAAGTTCTCTTCCAGTTGCCCAGACATTGGTTCAAAGTTCATTTCAGAGAACCCGAAGTACGAGAAATAATGGGATTGCACCAACAAAATTTTCAAAGAAGGAAAAAAATAAATGACTTAAGGAAAAAGGGTGATTTTGAGTATAATCAACTGAGTGTAGATAGAGAAAACATTGTTATGAGAAATAGCAATATGGCAGATAGAAAAACTCGTCCTTGCCCCTCATGCTTGGGTTATTTTAGTAAAGATAACTTACGGCAACATAAAAAGAAATGTTCACCGAAGAAAGGCGACAGATGCCTTCAAGGAAATTCACTCAGGCTAACTAATTATATTCATGTTAGGGCATCAGAGATGTTGCGAAACCAAATTGCTCCCAATATGTATAAAGATGAAGTTAGCAATCATTTTCTTTTTGATGAAATATTGATAGTTTACGGAAATTTCCTCTGCATTAAATACACTGAGTCTCATCTAAAAACACATATACGGGCCCAACTACGATTACTTGGGCGATTCATGTTACAAGCCAAAACAATAGATCCTAACATCAAGTGTTGTAAAGATTTAATGCATCCTTCTTGCATTGATACAGTGCGAAAGGCAATTGATGTAGTTGCTGGATTAAATCAAGAAAGTGGTATATACAAACATCCTACAAATGCAAGAACTTTGAGCACTGAATTTAAAAAAATTTTTGAAGTGGTTTTATCTGAATGTGATAAAAATGAAGACGAACATTTACGTAAATTAACAAAAGCAATGACTCGCCGATATAATTTAGAATTGGCACCTTATATAAACCGAATATGTAAATTAAGTGAAAACAGACATAACAGGTTGAAAGAAGTAAATAGTTTGCCAGAAAATAAAGATGTTGAGGATTATTTGGAATATTTAACTAAAGCAGCAGATTTCCATCACAATTGTTTAAAAATCAAATTTGTCTTTGAAGATTGGAATAAGTTATGTCAGTATGTTTTGGTAGCATTGGCTGTTTTCAATAGAAAACGACCAGGAGAAACACAAAGGATTGAATTAGATGACTTCAATAAAAGAGAATGTGTGAGTGAAAAAGATTTTATAAATCTTACTGAACATGAAAAAATTCAAGCTAGCAAATATATTCGTGTTGAATTTAAAGGTAAACTTGGCAATACCACTGCATTACTCGTAGATAAAAACCAGATTCTTCCTTATCTAAAAACTATTATCAAATATAGAGTGAAGGCTGGTGTTCATCCAGAAAACCCATATTTATTTGGCTTTCCATCAAAAGATAAATATAAAACTTATGACACTTACAGATGCAATCGTCTATTTTTAGAAGACAGCGGTATAAATAAAACACTAACATTCACTAATTTGCGAAAACATTTTGCAACAGAAGTTGCTAAGGAAGGTACTTCTCATGAAGAAGAGTTAAGAATTTCAAATTATATGTCACATAAATATAATATCCACAAAACATTTTATGATCAAAGCACACCTTTAATAGATATCACAACAGTTTCTCAGCGTCTTGAAAAAAGTGCCAAAAAGAAAATCAGAAAATCAGAAGCTCCTGTCCCAAAAAACAATGTAAACAATAATACTTTGAAACTAACAAGAGCTGAAAAGAAAGGTGTTGAAGGCATGGCACTAAAAAAATTGAGAGGGCTAAGAAAGAGCAGTGCTGAAGATGTAGAATATCAACCAGAATCGAATTCTGAAGATGATGAACTGGATCAAAGATTAATTAAATCCTTTTTAGGTACACTTTTATTTCATCTAATCAGTTGACTTGACATAGTATTTTGTAAAATTCTACCTTTTTCTGTATATATTCAGTTGGTTTTTATATTCCATTCAATATTTCATATATTCAAAAAATAGATATTAATGCTATTTGATCATAACTGAAGTTCATATCAAATCTTGACATCACTTTCATAAATAATATTGTTAAAATATTCGTCATTCAAAACAAATTATTTTCCATACTATAGAATAAACAGATTCTACAAATAATTAGATTTTAACGAGTTATTTGCTTTTTATTCAAAACTAACCTGAGAGGAAAAGGCCGATATTGAAACTGGATAATTCACATTGTCATAATCATGCTAGAACTAGTGGTGACAATAGTCAGTGAAGTTACATCCTTTCATTCAGTAGGTCAAGGTTGGTTATTTGTAGTCCCTGGTACTGTAAAGTTTTAAAAATCGTACTTTTATGGAAATATCTTCAAATAGGGGGATAGATGTCTGAATGGAAATTATCAGGATGGTCTATCAAAACGTTACCAAATTTTTTAAACTAATCATGCTGTATGTTTTAACATCTATATTCCCGATAAACTGATTTCTAAAATATATTGGCATAAATAATGGCATAATTAAGTAAATAATAATTCAAGTTGAAAAATGTACTTCGAAAGTTTTTAATACTCAAGTTTATGTATCAAAACTTGTAGCCAACAAATGTATTTTTAACATATTATATTATTAAGAAATGACTTATTTTGTAGGTAAATTCAAAAAGAGAAAGTTGTGGAGTTCTGATGAAAAATATGTAACACGAACTTACTTCAAAGATGAATTGGCTAACGATACTTATATTCATTCTGATAAAATACTTAAACTGAAAAACAAATATAACGAAATACTGAAAAACAGGAGTGTTCCTATGATCAAACAGTGGTTGGAACGAGAAAAAAATGCAATAAAAGAACAAGCAGATGGAGTGAATGGTATAATTTTTCATAATTTTCAAATATATATTTTATATTGGAATATTTCATAGCAAAACGATCAAGATATTCTTCTATGGAAAGAGAGATATTAGAGAGAAGTACTGAAAAACACTCATTTGATGGATCTGAACCTTCATTGGCAGAACTTGAAGAACTAATTGAAGAGCATGATGTACTGAAACACAGAAGTGCTGACTCACTTCTACGCAAGTTCAGATATATGCAGAGAAAAAGTAAAGAATGTGAAGAAAAAAAATAGTTCCCAAAAGTTTCATTATTCCCCTGATTTATTTCTTTTTCTGGCTCTGAATTGAGTAGTGGGTCCGTGGAAACTCACTACCATGTTGATACCATGTATGTTTAATTTTTTGGTCCTTGAAGGTATTTTCTTTCATAATTGTCGATGAAAAATCATTTTCTCCCAAACTTCCATTCAGCAAAACACTATTCACTTATTATAAAACATTGATGTTTGATATATTTTATTTCATTTTCAAAAGTATGAATGTTTTTCTCCTTCTATTCTTTATTTTTTTTCCAATTCATTTAGTGAAAACTGATTTTTCCCTGAATCTATACCTGTGAGTCTTGAATAAATTGTCTTAAAACAAAGATGTAGTTTTAATATTTTTTTGAAATGGGTCCTTAGTAAGATGTGAAGTTATCATTTGATGAAAACAGTGCTTGTCCATAGTAACATTTTCATTTGAGAATAAAGTAATATCAAGTAACCAAGTTTTAATAACAAAAATATTTACAGTAATTTTTCAGTGATTTATTTTTGTGAGTGGAACGTTCAGTAATGTGTATACGAAGTTAATGTGGGTACTCATTTTCATCGCTACAATATTGCATTCGAAAAGTTCACACATGAACATTGCTTACAATACTTCAGCAAGCTTGGGTCAATATCATTGCTAAACATTAAAATAATATACACATGATTATGAATTGATATAGCATATAACTTGCTTCAATATTATGCAATTTTATGAAAAGTTCGCTTATAAACATTGTATGTAAGAAGGAAAATAAATAAAGACTAACTGAAAATTTAAGATTTTTTCTTTGGTAACTTAAAAAACATTTTTCATTTGTTATAATAAGGAAAATCTAAAGCATCTATAGTTCCTGGTAATTCTACTCAGTCTTTTGTCTTTCATATGGGACTGGTATATTATGCAGCCAAGTCATGACTAGTTTTCCAAAGTCTTATCTGTTATTTACTATGTGTTCTGACAGCAGCTAAAATGAAACATTTCAGAACATTATTGATTTATCAAAGTTTGAGGAGAATAATTTTCCAATAATTTTGTGTTTTTGTAAATTTCATAAATGAAAAAGTTTTGCGTGAATATTCTATTTCTTTAATTTTTTTGTGACCCACTTCAATTCAAAATAAGAAATAAATAATATACATATATTCTTTTTTGACAATAAACTACTTTCCTTGCCATTACAATTCCCAAGAATTATATATCATTTGAATGACCTACATTCACTCTAGAAATATAAGCAGAATTTTCGAATCATCACGACTGAACACCACTGTACCAGTTTTTCCCTTTCATGATTTTTTGTTCCGATTTTACTGATAGACTAGTGGTCTACACTCTACAAGAGCCAATGTCAAAATTCATTTATGGTAGTTCTCAAGTTGAATTGAAAAAAAAATTCATAATGCGCACTTAATTTTTTAGCATTGGGATGAACATGGCAGTAAAATATAATGTTCATTCTAGTATTAGTCAGCAAAATAGTTTTCCTCCATAGTCATTCCAACATTGTTAAAAGGTAAATATTTAGTCAAATGATGATTAGTTCAGCATTAAAAAATGTTCATTTTTATTGTTTTTTTTTGTCTGATAATTCTACATAAAATTATCCTGATTTCAAAAATATGGAATATGCAACAGTAACTTTTATGTAAACTTTTTTCCAACTAATTATTTGTAGGTGATAAGATGTTATAGTTTTACATCCTCAATTAAACAACAGGGCCACTAAGGTTTAAAACCTTAGATATCCTTTTTTCAAACTTGTATATATAAATTAATAGGTAGTTATAATGTCTAGTAAATCCCAGCTTTTTCATTTCTACATATTTTCATCCACACTGACAGTCTAGATTTCTTATTCCTTGATTCATCATATGAATTTATTTGAATTCTTGCTAAGAATAGATTAACACTTTAATCAAAACTTCGCAGCTGCAAAAGATTAGTATAGTACCTATAAAATTCATTTACAATGATTAAACAATGGGTTTGATATTTTTCAAATTTTAATAACTATTTCCTACCAAAAGTTTAGTCAGATTATAATATTACTTTAGATTCTACCCTTCAGTTCAATTTCTTATGAGCTCCGTTTTCTTTGTTTTTCTGTTTTCATGTAATAGTAATATATATCTTCATTATTTACTTGAAAAACATCATGGTTTATTTTGTTTATTCTACTCATTGACAGTATAAGTCCGACTTTGACTCATGCGTCAAAAAGACATACCTAGCTTCGTTAGGTAGCAATGTGGCAAATATACCGGTAACGTTGAATTTATTGTTCTTAGTGGGTGGCGTGAATTCATATTTTACTCATTTTATTACGGACTATGAGCTACCGAGAACCATTTGGAAATTTAACAGGTTAAATTCCTTCCAGAATAATTTTATCCTGTTATCAAGGTTTCTTCACTGTGAATCGAATATATTATTCGTGTTAATGTTTAATTTGTGGATTCAGTCGATCTTGTTATTGTCATTTGTTGGCTGGCATTATTCTTAAATAAATAGTTAACAAAATTTTAATTGATCGTTCATTTTCTTAGGAAACAGTGAAAAACATTTTAGCACACATTGCAAGGTTGTGCAATACATTTTTAACGCTGTAATGAAATCAAACTTGTGCCATCCAAAAAATGTATCCTTGGTTATGATATGAAAATGACATGAGGACAAGTTCAACCTATAATGGAAACGATTTTAAATCCAACAGAAAATTTCTGGTGCAATTGCTCAACCAATAGAACGGCGCTAATGCTTCGAATGGACCAATGGATGAATCCACCACAGATTGATCAGTGAATTTAGAAACACACCCAATGTCACAGGAATTAGAGAAGGCTGTGATAATGTCAATGATTTTACTTTTTCATTCGTTCCACATCGACCACTGCTTCCAGATGCATTTCCAATACAGTGTTGTTCCAAGTGAATTTGTGAAGGTGCATTAGTTTTCGTGGTGCACACTGTGTCAAACCAAACTTTAAAAGCAAATTTTGGCATTTAATTTTTCGGGTGAAAAAAATTCAATTTTGTCACTAGAAATAGATAGATTTTTGTCGTTTCTAACTCGATTTTTCTGGCAAAAAACCCAGAATTACATTCTTTCTATCGAATTTAGTATTTTTTCGATTATGAATAAAAAATTTCAATTTTGTCACTAGAAATAGATTTTTGTCGTTTCTACCTCGATATTCTGGATTTTTTACCGAAAAAACGAGATAGAAACGACAAAAATCTATTTCTAGTGGCAAAATTGAAATTTTTGATTCATGACCGAAAAAATACTAAATTCGATGGCTAGGATGAAATTCTAGGTTTTTTTGGCGAAAAAAAACGAGTTAGAAACGACAAAAATCTATTTCCAGTGACAAAATAGAAATTTTTGATACATAACCGAAAAAATACTAAATTCGATGGCTAGGATGTAATTCTGGGTTTATTGCCGATAAAATCGAGTTAGAAACGACAAAAGTCTATTTCTAAAGACAAAATTGAAATTTTTGATTGATAACCGAAAAAATACTAAATTCGATTGTAATTCTGGGTTTTTTGACCAAAAAACGAGATAGGAACGATAAAAATCCATTTCTAGTGACAAAATTGAAATTTTTGATTGATAATCGAAAAAATACCGATTTCGATTGTAATTCTGGGTTTTTTGACGAAAAACAAGATAGAAACGACAAAAATCTATTTCTAAAGATAAAATTGAAATTTTCGATTGATAACCAAAAAAAATACTAAATTCGATTGTAATTCTGGGTTTTTTGACGAAAAAACGAGATAGAAACGACAAAAATCTATTTCTAGTGGCAAAATTGAAATTTCTAATTCATAACCGAAAATATACTAAATTCGATTGCTAGAATGTAATTCTGGGTTTTTTACCGAAAAAATCGAGTTAGAAACGACAAAACTCTGTTTCTAGTGACAAAATTGAAATTTTTGATTGATAAACGGAAAAATACTAAATTCGATTTTAATTCTGGGATTTTTTACCAAAAAACGAGATGAAAACGACAAAAATCTATTTCTAGTGACAAAATTGAAATTTTTGATTCATAACCGAAATTATACTAAATTCGATTGCTAGAATGTAATTCTGGGTTTATTGTCGAAAAAATCGAGTTAGAAACGACAAAAGTCTATTTCTGAAGACAAAATTGAAATTTTTGATTGATAACCGAAAAAATACTAAATTCGATTGTAATTCTGGGTTTTTTGACGAAAAAACGAGATAGAAACAAAAAAAAATCTATTTCTAGTGACAAAATTTAAATTTTTGATTCAAAACCGAAATAATACTAAATTAGATTGCTATAATGTGATTCTGGGTTTTATGACGAAAAAAACGAGATAGAAACGACAAAACTCTATTTCTATTGACAAAATTTAAATTTTTGATTGATAACCGAAAAAATACTAAATTCGATTGTAATTCTGAGTTTTTTGACGAAAAAACGAGATAGAAACAAAAAAAATCTATTTCTAGTGACAAAATCAAAATTTTTGATTTAAAACCGAATTAATACTAAATTAGATTGCTAGAATGTAATTCTGGGTTTTTTACCGAAAAAATCGAGTTAGAAACGACAAAACTCTATTTCTATTGACAAAATTGAAATTTTTGATTGATAAACGAAAAAATACTAAATTCGATTGTAATTCTGGGTTTTTTAACGAAAAAACGAGATAGAAACGACAAAAATCTATTTCTAGTGACAAAATTGAAATTTTTGATTCATAACCGAAATAATACTAAATTCGATTGCTAGAATGTAATTCTGGGTTTTTTTGCCTAAAAAATCCATTTAGAAATGACAACAATCTATTTCTAGTGACAAAATTGAAATTTTTGATTCATAACCGAAACAATTCTAAATTTGATTTCTAGAATGTAATTCTAGGTTTTTTGACGAAAAAACGAGATAGAAACAAAAAAAAATCTATTTCTAGTGACAAAAATTAAATTTTTGATTCAAAACCGAAATAATACTAAATTCGATTGCTAGAATGTAATTCTGGGTTTATTGCCGATAAAATCGAGTTAAAAACGACAAAAGTCTATTTCTAAAGACAAAATTGAAATTTTTGATTGATAACCGAAAAAATACTAAATCCGATTGTAATTCTGGGTTTTTTGACCAAAAAACGAGATAGAAACGACAAAAATCCATTTCTAGTGACAAAATTGAAATTTTTGATTGATAATCGAAAAAATACTAAATTCGATTGTAATTCTGGGTTTTTTGACGAAAAAACGAGATAGAAACGACAAAAATCTATTTCTAAAGACAAAATTGAAATTTTCGATTGATAACCAAAAAAATACTAAATTCGATTGAAATTCTGGGTTTTTTGACGAAAAAACGAGATAGAAACGACAAAAATCTATTTCTAGTGGCAAAATTGAAATTTCTAATTCATAACCGAAAATATACTAAATTCGATTGCTAGAATGTAATTCTGGGTTTTTTACCGAAAAAATCGAGTTAGAAACGACAAAACTCTGTTTCTAGTGACAAAATTGAAATTTTTGATTGATAAACGGAAAAATACTAAATTCGATTTTAATTCTGGGATTTTTTACCAAAAAACGAGATGAAAACGACAAAAATCTATTTCTAGTGACAAAATTGAAATTTTTGATTCATAACCGAAATTATACTAAATTCGATTGCTAGAATGTAATTCTGGGTTTATTGTCGAAAAAATCGAGTTAGAAACGACAAAAGTCTATTTCTGAAGACAAAATTGAAATTTTTGATTGATAACCGAAAAAATACTAAATTCGATTGTAATTCTGGGTTTTTTGACGAAAAAACGAGATAGAAACAAAAAAAAATCTATTTCTAGTGACAAAATTTAAATTTTTGATTCAAAACCGAAATAATACTAAATTAGATTGCTATAATGTGATTCTGGGTTTTATGACGAAAAAAACGAGATAGAAACGACAAAACTCTATTTCTATTGACAAAATTTAAATTTTTGATTGATAACCGAAAAAATACTAAATTCGATTGTAATTCTGAGTTTTTTGACGAAAAAACGAGATAGAAACAAAAAAAATCTATTTCTAGTGACAAAATCAAAATTTTTGATTTAAAACCGAATTAATACTAAATTAGATTGCTAGAATGTAATTCTGGGTTTTTTACCGAAAAAATCGAGTTAGAAACGACAAAACTCTATTTCTATTGACAAAATTGAAATTTTTGATTGATAAACGAAAAAATACTAAATTCGATTGTAATTCTGGGTTTTTTAACGAAAAAACGAGATAGAAACGATAAAAATCTATTTCTAGTGACAAAATTGAAATTGTTTATTCATAACCGAAATAATACTAAATTCGATTGCTAGAATGTAATTCTGGGTTTTTTTGCCTAAAAATCCATTTAGAAATGACAACAATCTATTTCTAGTGACAAAATTGAAATTTTTGATTCATAACCGAAACAATTCTAAATTTGATTCCTAGAATGTAATTCTAGGTTTTTTGACGAAAAAACGAGATAGAAACAAAAAAATATCTATTTCTAGTGACAAAATTTAAATTTTTGATTCAAAACCGAAAATATACTAAATTCGATTGCTAGAATGTAATTCTGGGTTTATTGCCGATAAAATCGAGTTGAAAACGACAAAAGTCTATTTCTAAAGACAAAATTGAAATTTTTGATTGATAATCGAAAAAATACTAAATTCGATTGTAATTCTGGGTTTTTTGACGAAAAAACGAGATAGAAACGACAGAAATTTATTTCTAAAGACAAAATTGAAATTTTCGATTAATAACCAAAAAAATACTAAATTCGATTGAAATTCTGGGTTTTTTGACGGAAAAACGAGATAGAAACGACAAAAATTTATTTTTACTGACAAAATTGAAATTTTTTATTCATAACCGAAATAATACTAAATTCTATTGCCAGTATGTAATTCTGGGTTTTTTGTCAGAAAAATCGAGTTAAAACGACAAAAATCAATTTAATGTGACCAGATTGAAATTTTTGATTCATAACCGAGAAAATACTAAATTCGACTGCTAGAGTGTGATTCTGGGTTTTTGCCGAAAAAAAAACGAGTTAGAATCAACAAAAATCTATTTCTAGTAACAAAATTGAAATTTTTCATTCATAACCGAAAAAATTCTAAATTCGATTGCTTGAATGTAATTCTGGGTTTTTTGCCGTAAAAATCGAGTTAGAAACGACAAAATTCTATTTCCGTTGATAAAATTGAAATGTTTGAT
>WOGL01000441.1:2842-14829 GCA_015342145.1 Leptinotarsa rubiginosa | reverse complement strand
TTTCGTTCGTTATTGTTTTAAGCTTATTTAAAAAAATTATTTTTAACTTTTTAGTTCGATGTTCTTTAAAAGCGTGTTTTTTAGTTTTTTTAACTATATTTATATATATATCAAACTTATATCTGCCACCTTCCTAATATGAACCAAAAAGTTCATCGCTAAAAAATAATTCCCGCAACTATTGTCTCGGTATGATACTTTCTTAAATCTATTGATTTTTCGTAGTAATTTTGCTTTTTTAGCTGCAGAAAATCCCGAAAAACTCCGTCACCACTCAGTCAATATACAAACACCAGTTGAGAAACAAGCAGGTTAACAGTTTTTCTGAAATGTTAATTAGTTTTTGATGGAAAAAATTTGAGAACTTTTGAAATATTTTTGGATGTCTCTAGACATTACTAGAAATCATGAATACGATTTTGTAAACTGCCAGTGAAAATCTCACAATAAAGTGTTACTTGAATGTATAATATGATACCTAGTTTTCGTGTTTTAGAGAACTTAAGATGATTACATAGCATTCATTTGTTGCTGATCAGAATGGGGATTGGCAATTTTTTATCGAAGATAGTTTCTTTGAACCGTCAAAAGATATCAGAATATTAGTTTTGTTCTGTTTGAGAACCGCTATGATGTAGAAACTTCATAAGAGATCATGTTGCACCGACAAGTTCAGTCGAGATAATGACACTATATGAAGCAAAATAAAATTTTGTTTATCATTAGGTCGCAAACTCGCCAACCATTAAACAAGCCGACAGCGTTTATATATAAAACATAAGAAGTTAATTAAAAATACTTGCCTGTTATGTAACGAATTCAAGTCTGTTTTATCACACATTTCTAGGCGGTGTCAATCAAGAGTACTGAAATAAATATGAATCAAACTGTAATTTAGTTCAGAAATAGCTCACTTTTTCGAATAGATGAACCAATTGTCTTATTACAACGGGCATTTTTTTCTTTGTTCGGTGCTTTCAAGTTGTTCATGACGATACAAAATATAATTTGTAAAGGAGTCATTCGAGGAAAAAGTTATTTATCATTCTGAGAATTTGCGAGGTGGTGCCAAATTAGCGAGTTGTTGAGAAAATGAGAAAACAGTTTTGCAAAATGAAAGTGGTGTATTTTTATATCTGCTGATAAATACAGATAATAATAATAATAATCAGTTAACTAGTTTAGTGATCCAATAATGTTTCTAAAACAAGTTTGGTTGGGTAACTGGATCAATTTTTCCTTAAAAAAACAATTGTTTTCTTGCCGACGTTTCGAATTTAATTGAGTCCTTCTTCAGGGCTCGAAAAGTAGTTTTTTCGTGTTGATAATATTACTATTTTAAAAACCATCAGACATATTAGATTCATATTAAAAAAAATTAAAAACATTGCAAAACAAACAAATTTCCGAGACACAAAACGATATGGAACTAACGTAATATTATCAACACGAAAAATCTACTTTTCGAGCCCTGAAGAAGAATTTAATTAAATTCTAAAGGTCGGCAAGAAAAAATATATTTTTTTTAAAGGAAAAATTGATTCTGTTACCCAACCAACCTTTTTTCAGAATAATAATAATTTTTGGGTTACAACTTGATGGCTAAAAAACTCAAAATTTTCTGCAGCAATTTTTTCAAATTCCTCAAGTAGTTAAAATTCAATTATTTTCATTTCAGAGTGAAACACTCAGTAAGTTAGAGAGCTGGTCAAAGCTTCTTTTTGAAGCATGAATTCTGAATTAATTATTGCTACTTTCTCCTTTTAATACAAGTAATTCTTCATCAATTTCCTAAAACTCTGACTTCAACATGCGATCCGGAAAAAACTTAAATCATATGGATTTTTTTTAGAAATAGTAGAAATTTCAGCTAATTATTACAATTTGACTGAATAAAAAAAATACCCAATTCACCTTCAAAGGAACACAATTCTTGCAGATTTTAGGATCACCTAGAACTATTCAAGACATCTGATATTTCTGACAAGTTGATTCAAAATGAAAAAATTACTTTATAAAAACATGAAAAATAGGAAATCAGGAAGTAAAATTAACATATTAATTAAAATTCTTCAGGTGATTGTGTAGTACATCTATACTGATATTTTTTTGAGACCCAGACCACGATGAAGAGCCCATCTGAAACAACTACTCTCCTCTATAGATATTGACTTTGCCTTTCTCGATTTCACAGAAACCATATTATTTCAAATGAATTCTTCCAATTTGTAATTGAGAGAAACGTTTGTATATTTTCTGCATATTCTTCTACCTAATTTTCACAGGTTTTTTCCTTTTTTTTATGTTTTTTTTTTCTATAACTATTATTGGTGAAATAGAAAGGCAAAATGTTTTTCCGAAATAAAACAATATTTTGAAACGAATAATTTTATTAGCATGTTGCCTTATTACATCCAGGTAGGTAAGTGATTCAAGCATTTAAAGTTTATTATTCAAAATTTTAAAACAAATATAGCTTAATTTGATAAAAATGAATAATTCGTTCCTTAGTGATAGTGATAGTGATAATTTTTCCAGACATATTGAAGAATAATCAGTAGACGTTAACACTATTTTTGTACTATTGATTCTGAAGTGTATGTAGCTAAGATCGGTAAACTATAAGCGCGACTATTAATGAGAAAACATTCTTGCATCACCACCGAAGAGGGTGGAAACTGCCAAAAAATGGATTTATCAACCGGATTTTAATAATCATAATAATAATATGACTTTATTGAGCAAATAACAAAAAACCGGTAATGTTATTGCCCACGGCGAAGTTTAGCCTGAGGCTTCTCTTTTACACTTAACCACAATAACAAAGAATGCTTTCGCAACATTTTGTTATTCTTACAAATTAAGCTTACTCCTATTATCAATAGGTACTTTCTAACCTAACTTCATAGAGACATAGTCATACATAATAATATTGATCCAATCATATACAACGTAAATTCACAAGAGAACAGTAAAATGAATCGAATGAAGAAAACACTTTTTCCCCACCAGAAGTGAAGCACTCGTCTCACGTTTTTCGATTGAATATATTATTTATATATCAATATTTTCCAGTGAAAAAAGCATAAATTTCGACCAATATCGATAGTTGTCAGTTTCATGAGTAATGCAGAAAGTCTGTAGTCTGGAATATAAAAATGTTAAAAGTTATTCAAACTGTTTAAAATTTCCACGAGTACGGCGCCAAATTTAATCACGTTATCAACAACAAAGCGTGACATTTCCATGAATTCTATTGTGAGATTTTTACGATTAATTATTTTCATGTGATCGAAATGAATAATAAACAGTGAAGAGATTACATTAGATTATATCGTGGAACCATTGAACACAATCTCAGCTTACTTGATATAAATAGCTATGAATTGGAAGGAATATCGAAGGGTTTTCACTCAGTAACTGTTTAGTAGTGTAAACCACGAAACACTTTTGCGAAAACTTGATCACTGTGGCTTTAGAAGGGGGTTTCTTGACTGATTCGAGTATCTGAACGGTATGGCAGCTATTCTGATTCAAAGAAGTTACAATACTTTTGCAGATAATACCGAGAGAAAATCCGAATGATTTGCAATTGGGATGGTCTCAAATCAACTCAAATTACTAATATAAGCTATTATTTCACAATATTGGGTCTTCAAGCACCGTAAACCCACCATTCTTTTTGTTTTTTCATAAACTACACTTTTACTTATAGTAGTTTTTGAGCGATTCGGAAAAAATCTTCGGAAAAGGTGGATTTATCGGTTGAAAAATTGATACTTTCACCCGCGAATGAGTCGAAAAGAATTGGCTTTCAGAGAAAACTCTGTAGAACAAAATTTTTTATGATTAGCAAGACGGAGTGGTATCCATTTCCAGAGTAAAAGCAACCCCCGCTACAGAGTCAACTTTGAAGTAGAGGGAAATTACAGCCTTATTCCAAATGTTTGTGCTAATCGGTTCTATTTGGCGAAATTATACAGCATAGCTGTATTTTACCTTCAATGATTGGACTATATACCTGCGTTCATTATGCCCTCTCAAAGACAGCCGATCATCTAAAAAAAACGTTGCACAGCGGGCGGATGTGACGTTCTTCTTTTGTTCATCGGCAGACGATAGGGGACAAGTTAAAGTGAGCCATGAGACGGGCGGTACTCATTTTAATGGTTCATGTCGCCAGCTCGCGAGTTTTATCAAACAAATAATGAAAGTCGGAGTAGTCTGATGATGGCGGCGCCACCTCGACAAAAATATCTGCCCACGTGATGTCTCGCTATTGGAAATTCGTTGAACGCAGTACGGAACGTTGGAATTATAATTCGATTTCAACTTTAGTTTTTCCGTAATTTGAAGATTTTGATCAAAGTTCAAAATACTTCAAAAATGTATCTACTTCTCAAAACTTTTCACTGTGTGTACCACATTCAGTTCCTATTCAGAAGTTATATTATTATGATAATAAAGGCACTGCTCTCAGGTTGGTAGGTTCTTATCGGTATCAGTGATATTAGTGCTTTGTATGAATAATACGAAATTAATTTAAATTGGAAGTGAATCACGATATTCCACAAGATCCAGGACACGGTCTATTCATTACTGATCATCATTTAAGTCGATGTTAAATTGTTTTCAAACTTTTTTAGTAGATAAAAAGAAATGGTGTGAATTTTAATAAGTTGGAGGTATCAATTTTGATATACTTTCTTTAAAAATTTGCTTTTAAAATTTCATTTCAACTAAGTATATCTTTAGGAATTTTTTTTGACTTACAAGAACAGTTTTCTTTAGCATTTCAGAATTATCAAACGTTTTGGAAGTATATTGGTATCCCATATACTGTCGAAATCTTTGGAAAACTGTATTGGTTTTCCTCCAAGTAAAATATAAAAAAGTACAGAACAAGCTTAAAATGTCAAATTTTTTGTCATGGAAGATATTCTCTCTCTATACGTCCTATATCTATGTATTTTCATTATAAAAAAATATTGAGGATATCTACAATTAGTACTTTCGTAGTCTGAAATTGAAAATACAAAAGCTGCTATAATAATGACGAGTCACAAATTGAACTCAAATAAATCTCACATAACCAAATGAAAGCAAAATGCCAAAAATTTCGTGATTAAACTGGAACTAAATTATAAAATAAAGTATAATGATATCTCAATTACCATCCCGTAGAAAAGAAAGTCAAATTATCTGTTCCGTATTATCCGTACCACTAATTGATGCACTCACATCGATGAGATGACGCCAAAACTTACTCAAATGGCACTTATATTTGATCTTAAAAAACTCAAAGTTTCACATGATTGAGTTTGGGTTATTTCAACTGAACAATATAAACGGTGAGGTGATGTGTACCCTTTATATCAATGTGCTCACGAGGAAATCTATTTTTGTATTTTTCATAAATTTTATCTGTCATAGATATCTCATCAACAATACTTGGTTTGGTCATGAAAGTATACAGCTTTCCGTAACAAGAAGAATAATGTATAAGAAGATAATATGATCTATGAGGTCGATAGAAAACTGCAAATCCATGCCATGGATTTCTGTCTGTCCGTAGCTATTCAAACACTAGATGAAACCATCACTGCTTATGTAGTCATAGCACAAATAATTATAGCAGAAATTACAGTCTCTCTTTTCATTATAGTATACGAGTACTCTCTTCAGCGTCCGGAATAACTGCCAAACATCCATTAATTGTTGTATAGGTCAGGATATCTTGTTCCATACATCCTTCAATGTTGTAACTTGTTCAATTGCCACTATTCTTCACCATCTTCAATTCCTGTTTCCCATTTTCTTCTAATTTTGTTGAAATTACCCGACTGAATACATTCCTATTTGGCAGAAAACAAACATGCACAAATTGGAAATAATTCATCATTATGTATTCGCTCGTCAATTGAATGTCATCGACATTCGTGTGAAAAACTAATAAACGAAGGTAAATCGAAAAGGTCGACGAGGTGACCTACATCGAAGTCAACTTTTAAATTTCATAGTTTGATGGCGTCTTCTAGGCGCCTTCGAAGTAAATGATACGAAGTCATAGTCGAAATACGCTACACTTTATCGGCAGACTATTGAAAAGTGAGAACCTCGTGTCGTTTAGCTTGTATCATTGCAGACGGTATGTGGCGTGTAATGAATGTTTCGATGCGAATGTGATGTCCAGTGTGGGTGAACATAAACTGGTCTTAGGAGAAAATGATAGTTGTAGATGTTTGCAAAATTTTTCATCGCGAATTAATCAACAGAGCTTGATATAGAAAGCAGTTAGACATGTAAGAAGGACGGGATTTAACACTGCTAAAACTTGTTCAAGTCTATAAGAACTGATTGTACATACAATACTTTCAACAAATGTAAGCCTAAATGCCAAATGGAAGACGCTGAGAAGTTTGATTTCTATGAGTTACTTGTGAGGCAAAAAGTACATGGGTCAAAGTAATCGATTACTATAACTCGATTCAAAAAATATACCTCTCGCCAGTCCAGAAAATCAGTTTTCTTCACCATGGTTTGAAGAACGGCAATAAAATGAAGAAAAAAGGCTTGAAACTGTCGATACTATACTCATAGATTCTTTCGAAAGTCTAGAATTAGTAAAAAGTAAAATGAGAAGCATGCACAGCGACAAAGGTCTTTTTCCAAATAGTCCATTTTACACATTTTATGAATCATTTTCTATAAAATTCAACGAAATTAAGAAATCGTTATGAATTTTAATTAGTTATTAAGAGAAACACGATATGATGATTGTTAGATATTGATACTAATATAGCTTTTATGATTTAGAGGATAATCTGGTAATGCCAAATTATTTTCCTTAGATTAGTTAGACTGCTGTTGGTTATTATTGTAGGGATCAATAAAGTTGCAAAACATCTGGTATATTTTTGTTTCTCAGAACGTTTCTGAAATGAAAAAATCAAAAATCAGGGCCATTCAGTCAATGGCATATAAATATAAATTGTTTGAGTTGAAGGTATAACCGAAAAACGGTTTCAAATAACTGTTATTTTTACAAAAAAGTGTCTGAAATCCATGTCTTAGTGTTTTTTGTCTTTATTGATAGTCGATAAATAACGAATCGCGTTCAATAACAACTTTTTAGACAATAGATCTGTAATACACCAAGAATAAAATTACTTTACAATTTCGACAACCCTATCTCCACTATTCCACTCCAAAGATTACGTTGATTGAGATAGAATAAAAAATATAAATATAGTTTTAAAAAACTAAAAAACACGCTTTTAAAGAACGTCGAACTATAAAGTGAATTTTTTTTAAATAAGCTTAAAACAATAACGAACGAAAAATACTAGTATTATTGTGAAAACAGCGATGGGCGCTTGATATACAAAAAATATGACACAAAGCGCCCACGTTTTTTCCACAATAATACTAGAATTTTTCGTTCGTTATTGTTTTAAGCTTATTTTAAAAAAATATTTATAACTTTTTAGTTCGATGTTCTTTAAAAGCATGTTTTTTAGTTTTTTAAACTATATTTATTTTTAATTTTTCAGTTTCATATGCTATAAAAGCGTGTTTTCAAACGAAGAAATACATGTGAAGTGAGTTCGAATTATATCAAGGGGGTTACGTATAGCACCATCTGCCCGCGAATGGATCAAGCAATAGTGTCGATAATTATGTCAAATACAGATCCCGAGCATTTAAATGGGAAAGAAGACTTACAAACAAACATGCATACATACAGGTGAAGCTGATATAAGCGTGTAAACTAATAAAAGAAATCAAAGAGCATAAAAAACTATTGGAATGGCAATTTCAAAGGAAGAATCGTACCAAACTTTATTGGTTAGTAGAAAGTACCCCAGGGCTCTGTATTAGGACAACTGCTTCTCTCTTCCTGAAAGGGAAATATATTAAACTTTTACTGTTGTTGTATCTGAAGGGAATGAAAAGTAATTTTGTCATTCTCATCAGTAAAAAGTATCCTCAACTGTCCGGGCTCTACAAATACATTTGAAAATGTGTTTACCTTCATGTAGACTTAGGGCATATTACACCATATCATTAAAAATTGATGTCCCCGTATTTCAAAATAGGGTTGTGAGGGAACCTCCGTCTTCGCATGTTTTTCAACAGTTTTAGTGAGAATTTGTTTAAAAAGGAGCAAGTTATTTCGCGCTGTGAAGCTGCAAAACTTTTTTTGTGAAATATAAACTGCTTTCGAAAAACATTTTTGTTTCAATGATATTTGATGTTTCAATGGTTTTTGGCTTTCTGCAAGATGAAAAATTAACAAATCTAGATGACTGAAAACCTGCTGAAGTTTCACCTTGCTTTCTTAAAATCGCAAACGTTTCGGCAAGTAAATATAGGTACATATTTCCAGTCGGGCATTTTCAACCAATAATTTGGTTAGGTTTATAAACGGAAAAGAACATCTTTCCGGAACACTGGTCAAAGAAAGCTAAGAATCTACAATAAATGTTCCAGTAATTTATTGTATTTATAGTCAAAATTTATGAATACGATAATTCACTAAATTAGACACCCAGTTAGTTTTCATTTTGCCCTCTATTATCTAAATTTTAGATTTATTTATTTTCCAGATTGTGGAAGGTGAGAAGCCCAAAAAACATCGAGAAACATAGTATGCCTCGTAATAATTTATTGAGATGACCAATGATAAATGATCAATAATGCATAATTTTTCTTTATGTATCTACCTCTGCCCCGCCTCTCCTCCTTGAACATCAATTTTCTCAGAGGCTAACCTAAAGAGTTATATGAGTATTCAAGAATCTAAACAAAATGTTTTATGAAAAGAGAAATGAAAATTTCTATGTTTTTTTATTTCTCTTTTCATTTCTCTGTTCATTATGATTTCCTACCACGTAGTGGCTACATCCGTCAATTTATTAAAATGTTTTATCTTGGTCCACGAATTCAAAGCATTTTAGCAAATGTTCATTTCTGAAGAATAAAGTTGATACTCCAGTTTTCCAGATTTCTATTTAGGTACGAAAATCGGTAGTTTTTTCTTTTTCATCTTCATAATTCCTAGGAACTCAAATAATATTCTTTACTTACAACATTCAAACAAATCAATATTGCAGTTTTATTTTTCGAAGAGATATAAGTAAATACAATTTAGTAAGTAAATTTCATTTTCAGTTTTAAAAGCAAGAGTAATTGATGATATCTCTTGACGCGACCTACTCGGTCCAGTCAATGTTACAAGGCCATTGCTCTGTGGCGTTAGAGTAATTGAATTAATTTTGAAATGACTTTTTTCACAAATCTTGGCAACGATTCAATTCCTGTTCATTTTGTGCAAAATTATGTTTTGATCCGATGTTAGCAACCTCCCACGTAAAATAAATGTCGGATGTTTCATCTCAGATCTGTCAGTTGTAGAGCAGCGATTTGAATACCATCAAAACGATTTGAATAGATACCACTCTGCACCAGAATACTAGCATACACAGAATAAATTATTGAATATTCTCTTCGTGAACTCCAAAATATCGAATTTGGATGATATAAGTTCACCGAGTTAATTCACAGAAATATTTTGATTCCATCGAGTCCAACAAATGAATTTGAATTTTCAAACCAACAGTAACTAGAAAATATCGTTTTTGAAATTAACGAATATATTTATAACTTATATGTTTCATGTATCACCGCTATGTGAACGGTGGTTCGAACTCTACGGCGCGACGAGACGATCGATTTTCGCTGCGCTTCGTCCAATTCACGCTGGAAATTACACGTTAAAAGGCAAGACCACGTTAATCCTCAGCTCGCAAAAGTTTCGACTTCTGAGAGTTGTTGTTTGTAAAGGGTCGACAGGTTCAATTCGAAATTATTTACTGCCTATCGTAGGTTACGAGTATGTGGAAGCGAAATTTGGTAGATTCATTACCAAAATTAACAATTTCTAGTACCATAATCAAATTATCAGTTGTAAACTATCCGAAACTATTATTCTTATTATTTCAAAGCAGTTATTTCTGACTTAACAAAATCTGTTGCGTTAATAATTATTCTGTCAGTTTTTAACTCATCTACATTTGTCTTATGACTATCCAAAGAATTAGGAATCATTGTTATTCAGAAAACACGTGTCTTCAATTGAACATTTCAATTAATTTTTGTTCTATACCATTGGGAATAATAAATGAATATTACTTATTTAAAAAAAAAATGTTTCATAGTAATTTACTGAATTCTTTAAATTAAAACTACACTAACTTTATCTGTCATTCGTAACTGTGCAATGGTATGTCGTTCAATTTCTTTTTGTCTAACTTAAATTAATAAGGGGTTTAATCGAAACCAGTAAGACTGTTCTGACGAGGTTAAAATTGTTGTAATTGTTATGTATACATTTTTTTGCATTTTCAGGTATCGTGATGAAAAGTCAAATCGGAAAGGACTAGAAGTACGTCTTAAATTTACAGGACATGGTGTTTGAAAAATACTAGTAAACATCTCTTCGTGAATAATGGGACGGTTTTTTAGCATTTGAGCGATGATAGTGAGATATTTAAATAGCCTATTCAATGTTCATAGTGGAAATTAATTGTTTTGTGAAAGTTTTTTTCTGCGGAGTTGGTCCTAACATAAACATCTGAATATGTTATACGCCTTTCCTAAAAAGTATTCACTTTTATTTTTCAGTGTTGCTCCCTTTCTTTGAAAGTTTCCTTGTATGTTAATGAAGTAGTAGAATTCAATAGGTTTTTGTTTCAATTAATCTCTCCAATACTTCGATTCAGTACGTTTCGGTTTTTGAACCTTTCTTCATTATTTTCATGAAATGTTCAATTCTTCCACAAAGAAATGTTGTTTAAGTATTTATCTTGGCGTTCAGTTAAAAAATAGTGTCACGCCACTGGATGTTTATTTTTGTATTTATATCTCTGCGCAGCTTATGTAAATGAGATATTCCACGAATTGAAAAAGCATATCTAGTTATTAATTCTTTCGATCTAACAGCGGACTCCGATAACTCGTTATTGAAAATGTCTGATTTCTGTGGTCGCCCAGTGTAATTAGTGACCACTGTGAGAATATTCGAAGGAATGCAGGCAGACATCTTTGTACCACTTTTAATGTCGTCCTACAGGTGAAATCCTGGGATTTGCCCTTTTGGTTCTATAATCGGAAAAACAAATTGAGTCTAATGGTTCTATAGTCGGTGAAACAGTTATAACTGCATAGTATAAAACAAAGTCCATTCCCGATGTCTGTCCCTACGTATGCTTAGATCTTTAAACCTACGCAACCGATATTGATGTGGGTTTTTTAAATAGATAGAGTGATTCAAGAGGATGGTTTGTGTGTAACATAATATACATAATATAGTAGAGAAACGCTGATGATTTTAGTGATTTCTAATGTGATGTAAATAAAAACATTTTTTGCGCTTTCATTGCAAACGCTAGTTGAACCCTACGAGATAGATCAAAATAATGTACTACAGTATTGTACACCCTAAAAAGGTCTACAAAAAAGTCCTCGATGGTATATGTCTATCTCTAAGGGATAACCCACAATAACCATTTATTATCCGCGCTTCGCGCTATAGCAGCTATCGCACACGTTTATAGGTGTATTCAGTATCAGCATTGCACCCGTGCGGAGCCGGGGCGGTTCGCTAGTTATGAATAAATGATAGATTCAAATAAATAATTCTTTAATTTTCATGTTTAGGTTAGGTGACCTCTCAAAAATTAAAAAATATACTGGGCTCATGGGCTTTAGGCTTTAATGTCAGATTAATGAGTGACAGAAATAAAATGTCAACATCATCGACAACTGAAGTTGTAACCCTGTGTTCTGGTTACGTTATCAAATCCCCTAGCCACCTGAGGAGTGTCAAGGTTATTTTCAACCAAGGCTTACTTAGCAGAATCAATCAATCCACTTTCAACTAAATACATTCTCACGAAAAAAAATCCAACCGAATTCGAACTGTT
>WOGL01000440.1:0-15001 GCA_015342145.1 Leptinotarsa rubiginosa | reverse complement strand
GTGTTTCAGGATTATTTTTTAAAATGACCTGTTTAGCTAAAAATGAATTTGTTCCATACTTTACGGACACAGTGTATAAGACACACCACAATCTTGACACGCTATCTTGTATATTACGTTATATTGCAATGCCATTAAGTGGCGGTTCTGAGGTTGGAAAATACGGTCTGAGGAGTGTTTTCATTTTCAAAATGTGTTAGAGTGTTTTCATATGTGAGCTAGTCTTTTCGACAGATATACAGAATTTTGAAAAATGTTTTTCTGGGTTCATAAAAATTTGATTCAGTTACTGTCGTAGTTTTATGTGCGTTCATTTCATTCTACAATGTTTTATTAACTATTTTGTTCTGAAGTTTGACTGGATAATTGTTACGATTAAGATATTTTCTAATGAGGTGTATATTTTTGTTCCAATATTTGGAGCCTGATGTTCATGTTGTACATGATATTCATTCATTTGTATGATTTGATGATCAGAATTATAATTCTACATTTCACATATAGTTACTGTACTGTATGACACTATATCAGAAAAAAAATACTCCCCTGGCTAATACCACGAAGGGCGTTGGATTATATCCTGCAGGTGTTAGTGCAATATTCTTCATAAAAGCAATTCCTGCATATGCTGTTGGCGATAAAACTGCCGGAATCGATTTTCAATTATTGAAACACACTGGTAGGTGATTTAACGGTTTCATTCTGATGAATATGATGCTTTTCATTTTATATGAGGCATATTATTCGATTTCATCAACAGTAAAATTCAGAAAATCCCATTTGAGTTGTTTTCAAAACTTTTCATTGGGTCATCATACATTCTATAACTTTAAATCTCTCCAGAAAGTTCAGAGCGTTGTCAACATCAAGCTACTGTACCATATCGTAGAGGCAGCCAGTTGTCGCCAAACCACAATTCATTGTAGTATGTTTTCCTATTGTATTGTGACTCAGTCCTGAGATCGAGCTACTGTTCTGAATTTCCGTTGCGGTAAGTTTTCCTTTGTTACCAAAGGAGGAAAATATTAACTTAAGCTCATTATTCCGCAAAATGCGATTCTTCTGGGAACCGAAGATAAAAACAGCAAGTTTCCCGTTTCGTGAGGATCAATTTATCTATTTTGAACCGTGTTATTCATGAAATGACCCATTTTCTGTTCAAAACTCCTAGACAATTTCACACTGAAAGTATTATGTGAATATTTTCATTCGTCATCCTCAAACTGAGCATCAATTGAAGTTAGATAAAGTAGTTTTCAAGAAAGAAAGGTTTTGTCTTTCTTCTTTTTCATCTTCATACAAAAAATGTAGAGAACTTCATTGATACTTCATTAATAGAGCAGGTAACTATTTTTAAATAAATGAAAGTTTGAGTAAACATTTTGATATTCAGTTAGGAACTAATCTATACAAACTATTTCCAAATTGATTCAGGGTAGAACAAAAATCTATAGAGTATTTATTGACCCTTCGGCACATAAAGATCACTGGACTGTAAAAATGGTGCTGAGAATTGGGTATATCAATGCGGAATGTTACATTTGATCTGGACGTATATCAAGGGACATTAAAATTAATTTGAGATAACAGAGTTAGTGAATCCATGGCACCATTGACCAGTTAATAGATGAAAATGAGATCTGCAATTTCTCGTCTTCTTCTCAATGTTACAAAATTAAATTCATTCAGAAGACAAATGTATTCATAATTTCTAACCGGATAGTTTCCATATTTCTTATAATACGCTAACTTGATGAATTTCTTCTGAAAACCTTCCAAAGCATCAATGAATTTCCTTTGATTAAGATTCCAGACTTCACTACGTACCAAACTATAGTTAACCGAGTAAATACATTCAAATGATCTGA
Source organism: Leptinotarsa rubiginosa (assembly GCA_015342145.1). Classification (NCBI taxonomy): domain Eukaryota; kingdom Metazoa; phylum Arthropoda; class Insecta; order Coleoptera; family Chrysomelidae; genus Leptinotarsa; species Leptinotarsa rubiginosa. The sequence continues at coordinate 13,133 of WOGL01000440.1, read as the reverse complement.
ACCCTCTACAGTTTCTTATAACAAATCCCAGACACTTAAAATCTCACCGAACAGTATTTTCAGTGTGCGCATCAAATGACTTACTTCCGAATAAGATTCCTAAGTTGAGAGTATCATTAACTTTTGATGAGTCGATATTTTCAACTGAATAACTGGAACTGGTACGAATGTATTATTCGAGCACAAGTCAAGATTTTACATTTTTCAGCATTGAAAAAGAGTTTGTTCTCATTACCCCACTTCTGAAGTGAGTTCAAATCCCTCTGGAGCAACATACAATCAGATGAATCACGTATTTCTCTGAAAAGCTTCAAATCATCAGCAAAAATCAGCTTTGTTGATGTCATCTATGAAAAGTAAAAATCACATCGGCCCAAATAAAATCCTTGAGGAACCCCCAACTGTGCGGAAAATATGCTTCAGATATTGTATATAAGTTGGTGATGAAACGTAAATTCAGTGAGAATTTTCGTGAATCTTTGAAGAGAAGATATAGAATTAAAGTTTGATGTCCTTCCGTATAAACCAAAATACACTAATGGATCAGAACATATTTCTGAAAAGTTGAACTAATGTCAGGTTAACCTATGGACTAGATGTTGAAAAACGCAAAGTCGAAGACTGTGACAAAAATTATATCGGTCAGACTAAGCGAGCCAATAAAACTCGGTTCAAAGAACACTCAACATGACACTAGATTTTTTTCATGCTTCAGAAAATCTGGACATAGAGAAGTATGGTATGAGAACTATAAACAGTGACAAAGGTCCTATACCAAACATTCCATTGTATATTCGTCTATTATTCACTCTGTTATCAACCGTTTTGGGTATTTTCACCTGCCACAATCTGAATAAATTTAAAAACGAAATGGAGGACTTCATGACAGTGTAGCCACTCATTTCATAAGTAAACTTGAATGATTGTGATGTTTTGATGAGCTTCCAGAGGTATAAAATCACTTCGACATATTTTTGACAGGCTGATGAAAGTAGAAATGGAAATCAAATGAACCTCACCCTTGAATGCGTGTTTGAATGAACATTTCCAACGCTCTGTTGACGCAGTTCAAGCGCAATAAATCCAAGATTTGACGCCGAATAATTACTGTAGATGATACTTGGATACATCATTATACGCCTGAAACAAAAATACAGTCGATCATCTTCAAAAAGAAAAAGCTGGACAAGCTGAAGGCAGAACTTGCGGAGAAACGGTCACATTTGCAGAAAAAAAATCCTATTTCTCAAAGACAACGCACCATCTCACACCTCAGCGGTTACCATGGCGAAAATCCACGAATTACGGTTTGAACTGCTTGACGATCCGCCTTACTCACCAGATCTAGCCCCAAACGACTCATTTTTGTTCCCCCTTCTGAAAATTGCGCTCGGAGGACAGAGATTTCCGTTAAATATAGAGGTAACCATCTTCGTGATAACTATTTTGCAGAAAAAAACGTCAAGTACTATTTAGACGGATCACAGAGATAGAAAAATACTGGGGGAAGTGTGTAGAGTTGATAGAAGACTATGTTGGAAAATAAAAAAATCTAAAAAAATGTCTTGTATCTTTGTTGGGTCGGAATCTTTCCAGACCACTCTCGTATATATTCACTTTCAAAGGCGAATTTTTCATACTTTGGGTTACCCTGTTACTATTCTCATAGGCATATCTTGAGAATGTGAGTATAAGCCATGTTACTCCCTCTACCTCATATATATTCCCACTCGTACTTCAACAAGACCTGTACATTTAAATTTCCTGCTGAACACCTTACTGAAGGTATTCATCATCATGTCATAGTATGGCAAGATTATGGTGCTCGTTTACATAATTGGCACATGGTTACCCAACATTTTGATGATACAAACGAGTATGCTCAGAGATGGATGAAAAACAGGGGTTCAGTGCTTTGGATATCCCTTTTCCTGATACGACTCTTCTAGATTTTTTTCTGTAGGCTTGTCAGAAAGAAACTCTTTACCAAGTGCCTGCAGTAGAGAAGCAGTATCTCCAGAATCGAATATATGTCGTACATGTCATACTATGATAACGTTTGTCTGCACTACAGAACTAAGAGACGATATGAAGCTTGGCAGCTTCAGTTTCGAATATATTCTGCAGAGTTTGTGGAAATGTCTGTATTTCGTGTAGTACAATGACATTTTTCAGATTTCACATTGACAGGAAAATAGAAAACAGTATCCAATTGTGAGGGGTACTATTTGAAGGTTAGTTCCTTCAATGATTTCTAAGATGATCTCAGATGGTCATTCTGATGTCTTTGAAGACCGTCCCTGTTTGATTTTTCTAGCTCTGCAAGTAACGGAGGTATCACTTGTTGACTGAATTCTGGGATATCCTTCGGATGAAGAAATTTTTGAAAGTGGTTCAGAAGACTTTGAGTTAATCATTGCAAACGAACAGAAAATATATCAAGTTATTTTTGTTCACAATATTAGTTCAGAATTGAATACAAAATAAATATTTGTTCAGGAGTTACCGCAATATCGTTTTCAAAACGTCACTTCAACACTTTAACAGTATATTAATATTAACTTCACGTGTTCGATTGGTTCCCGCGCTTTCCAACGAAGGACTTGCACCTACCGACTTCGGAGTGAAACTGCGTGTAACGGCCGAAAACCTGAAAATGTCGCAGGACTTGAAGCGCCACTACTGGAACACTTTCTGAAAGGACAAGCGCTCGCTCGTTCTCTCCGTTTGCAATCCTGAAAAGTTGCATCAGTAGCGACTGAGAAAGAGAGCACCGAAAATGATCTTGATTTCCAGTTCTCGAGATGAATTTCGTTTAAATTAAAGGAAAGACTAACAACTTGAATCCCATTAAAATTCCGTTAAAGGACTGTAGAGTATTTTCTTGAGATTTTCCGGAGAGTAATTGAGAGTTGTCGCCTTTGAAGTGAATAAAAGTTCGCAAGAATATTGAAATAACATAATGCGTAATGGGGCAATAATATTCACCGAATATATAGAGTCTTTCATTTAGCGCTTCCTAAATTGAAATTCAAATAAAACAAAGTGTGTCCGAGACATAATCGAATTTTTTTATTAGTTTGAAAGACCCATTGATGCTATTATGTGTAGAATACAACATCCGAAACGTCTAAATTTCCATGACTCTGGCGCATAAATCAGGCTGAATTTGACCGATGGCATGGGTTACATTAGCTCTGAGGGCTGCTGTAATTGGTGTCACATGAAGCAAACACTACAAGGAAAAGTCTAGCGGGATCAAATCGCACGATCTCGGTGGCTAGTTCGCATCACCTCCATGTGAGATGACCATAACCTCAAATCGCTCATGCAGAATTCAATTTATATTGAGTTGGGTGACACATAGCGCTTTCCTGTTGAAACCACATACCGTTGGTCCCTAGATCATCCAATTCGAGCCAAAGTATGTTGGTAATCATCGACCTATAGCGCTCGCCTTTGGAAGTGATGGCCTGAGCAACGTTCTCAAAAAAATATGGACCGATGAAGCAGCCAGCTCAAACATTACACCAAATAGTGACTATGCATTGTTCACTCTTGGATCTCATGTGGATTGGTACCGTCCCATTTTCGATAATTGTTCACGTATCCATTTATCCAGAAATAGGCCTGATCGCTGAAGACGATTCTTTGATGAAAATTAGGGTCAGTTGCAAATTGCTCCAGAGCCCATTCAGCGAACACATGTCGTTGTCTCCGGTCGTTAACTTTCAGTAGTAGGGTGAGTTGAATTCTGTATGGGTACAGGCCCAAGTCACGATGTAAAATTCACCAAGTTGTGGTGTGCGAAAAGTCGAGTGCTTGTGAGAGACGCGAAATCGACTCCCTCTTGCGTTTCGCCGAAGTACGAATTTGATCGATCGTTTACTGAACTCAGTAGGACGATTTTGGCGACCATAAAACGGGCTAAGCGCGCGGTACGTTGCCCGAACAGAACACCCATTTTGATAAAACAATTGCACATGTGGTTGAATGCTTCATCCGTTCATGGTGATTTGGCAAAACAACCTGAATAAATGACAACTGATTTGACAGATTCAGCTTCAAGTAGATGGCCGTTATCAATTGTCAAATTTCGGAAGTTGAAAGAGCCTTTCTTAGTTAGATTTTCTGAAAACTTTCAAACCTATAGAAAACCTTCCAACCTATAGAAAGAAAGATGTCCGATGTGAATTCTTATGAAGGTGCATCATTTTCTGATTCTCCACGATTGCTACAATTTTTGCCAAGTCAAGTTGACTACTTCGAATAAAAATAATGAAATGGAAGAAAGCAACTATTTTCTACACAACATTTCAGATGATAAGATTTGTTGGATCTGTCTGCTCATTTAGTGCTATAACGTCATAGGATTGTCGCTGTCCCATCCCAAGGTGAGTAGGGTTCCTTTTACGAGATGTATAACTTCCAAATGTTTTCATCATAATTTTTTCTGGGGGTGACCTTCTTCAACCTGACCAAATGCTCTGGTGAAGTTATCCAGAACAGCTTTACTTGTTGATTGCTTCTTAATATTTGGTCGGATACCGCAAGGAATATGAAGAATTACAAGATCAGTTCATTTGACTTGCGTTAATCGATATAGCTCGAAAGCGATGGTGGAACAGATTTTGGCTAGAAGACAGCAAGAGCGTTGCAAGGAAGGTAAGCCGCCACAACCACTGCCTGCACTTCCCTACATCGGAGGATTATCAGAAAAGATAAAAAGAATTGGGTCCAAGTACAACATCAGAACCTGCTTCTGATCTGGAAACACGATCCGTAGCACCCTCACCAAAACCAGGCCACCAAACGCGAACTGCGATTTCAAGAATTGTGGTTATCGGATACGCTGTTGAGTGCGGAAAATCCTATATTGGTGAAACTAAGAGGCCTTTGGAAGGTCGTATTGCCGAGCACAAGAAACACACACAGCGAAGGAAAACCAGCAAATCAGGAATAGAAGAGCACCCATCAACATAACATCGAGTGGTCCCAAGCTGATATCATACACAGGGATGAACACTGGCTCAGAAGGAAATTCAAAGAAGCCGCATACATGTTGTCCAATAATGTATTCAGCCAAGCTAGCGTAGAGATACGCAATATATGGAAACCCATAATCAAGAGAAAAATGGTCAACTCTCGCCAAACGGTCATCTCCTGCTAAATCAGTGAAGCGGAAAGATGAGATAAGTGAAAGTACTCAAATGACCCTTGAAGAGTCATCTCTCAGAGGAATTCGTCCAGTCATCACCCGAAGACGATTGTGGATACTAACAATCGAAACGTCGTGAAGTAACTTGGCTTGTAATCTCTTATTATTTTTTTCTATTTTGTTCAATTTTTCTATTTTTTGCCTGTATTTCATTTCACTGTAACTTAATTTCACGGTTTTTTACTTAATATAATTGTTATTTTCAGCTATCCTCTTCAACTTTTTCGTTTTTATTGGTTTTTCACGAATTTTCAAAAAAAAATTATGATATTAGACAATGGAAGTCCAAACTAATGAAGTTAATCGATATAGATATAGTGGTAACGTTTATACTACATTGAGTCCAGCGTTATTTATTCGTTGATGAACATATTTTTCTTGTAGTCAACAAGAAAGAATTTCGGTTTTCTGAAATGGGAACGGTACTTGCCTTGGAAAACTGAAATGGAATGTGCTAGTTCACATCACTTCAATTATTGAAAATTCTGGCAAAGTGTCAGTGAGTGTATTGGAGTTTCTAGACCAGCAAAGTTTCTCGAATACACGAAACCTTTGAATCTTTGTTGGTTTGCGTAGTTATTTTTTCTCTCAGCACAAGCATGCCAACTCATTTAGCGGTAGACATATTATCTACAACTGGTGAGATAGCCACATGGCAAGCATGAACTACATATTGGCCCTCCTGAAGTACTTTGCTCACCCAAGACGCAGAATTGTACTCAACTGACTTAAAGACGCCTGGATGTCATTGTACATACATGTGATGGTTTGTTAGATGTCAGCCTATTCTATGAAGTCATCAGCAACTAAAGCATCATTTGTAAATGGTTGATGTTATTCCAGGGGTCCAAACTTTTAGAGTATCTTACGTGTCCAAAATATCTCCATCATTAAAAAGGCGCAAATATCCTGTACAGCCGCACTAACACAAGGTAAAATTGCTACTTCTTCACATCGGCAGGTTGTGGAAGAGCTATATAGCCTTGCCGTCTTGGTACACACAGATTTCAGATTCAATGCATCTTATCCCCTTTCTTTCATTCGACTAGTCTCCAACACGCTGCGAATTTCTAAAAGATATCAGTTGATTGGGGCGATATTCAAATATATATTGTTGTAAATCATACCCTAAATAAAATAACGCCGGCCGCCACTGGTAGCTAAGCTAAGCTAAGGTGTCTAAGAGCGCGCTCAGTCCGACCGACGTTTCGCGGTTCTTTGATGTTCGTCAGCGTTCTAGACGTAGCGTGAATAATGCTACCGGTTTCAATAGAATTCCAAGGAATTTCCTAAACGTCATCCACTCGCCTATCGAGACAGTCAAGTTTCGTGGACAGTGTCGAACGGAGCGATATTATAAGGCGATAAACATTTGAATAATAGTTGAAGTTAAAATTTGGGTGACATATCATGAGTCTGATGCCCAGCACATTTCTACAACACTGAGGAATGTTTTTTGCCGAGTATTTTCTTCGAAATATCTCATCACTCGAGATAATGCTTTAGGATATTCAGAATGAGCAGTTTTCTCAATCAAAAGAAATACAATACTTTCTCGCCACGCGTCTCACCAACCAAGAGAGCATCAGTTTCATCTTGAAATATCCCAGAGTTCCCTTGCCAACTTGGAGAGTCCGGTATCATTGCGGTCATCAGAAAGGGTAAATCATATGGACTTTAACGCCTTCAAATTTGTCGTGGTTATGCACCAGTGGCTCGGTGATGCAATTCATCAGAAACCTTAGATGTAACTGCTATTATTTTCATGTATCAGTGAAAGCTTCAGTTATTGATACTAATGGTAATTTTCATCTGTAGATTAGGGAGGGTTAGTGTAGGCCCACAGAACTTAGGTCACATGTGACCCATTGTACATCCTCCCGAGGAGTTGTCCTTCTAGGTCATAGTCCATCCTGTCCTCTCCAGAAAGGTGGACAGGTCTCTGGGAGATATCTCCTTTATATCGGCAGAACGCCCACTCTCTTATTGACGATAACTCCGGACATTCGCATAGGACATGCCTGACAGTTTCATCTTCCTGTTCACACATCCTGCATAGAGGTGTGTCCATATTGTGAAGGTGTTTCCTTAGTTGATAGTGGTCAGTCAGAAATCCTACTGTTAAGCGTAGATTTTTCGTGGTCATCTCCAGATATTTCTTCGGCGCCAGTTTCCCAGGGTCGCCCAGGGTGATCTTGGCAAGATTGTATCCTTTGATTTCATCCCATCTCTTTATGGATTGAACATGGGTGTGACGTTTGGCTAGTTTCGTAATTGTCAAAGTCATCAGGCCGTTGGTGCCACTATACTAATGGTAAATTGAAATGGATAATGTATAGGTACAAATGAATTCATACATTCAGTGTTTTATATCAACCTTTCTGTAATGTTCAACATTTCACGAAAAACATCTAATATATGTACATTTTCGTGAAACTGTTCCACAATAAATCCAGAACAGAAATAAAGTTGTCTTACTATACGATACACTGAAGTTCATGCTCTTTACTACCTTCCACATTCGTTACTCTGGATAAACCCTAATTGAAGTATGAGAATTCACGTTGCTTCACTCCGAAAGACCATTTGTAGTTTCAACTGAGGCGTTATCTGATCTTTCATGGGAAAATAAGCTTGGATTTGAAGGAAAGCTTCGAATTTTGCGGCCTCAATCCGACTAAAGCTTGCAATCGCGTCGGAACTAAGCTCGAGCTTACTCCATTTGATGACCTTTGTAGTAAAAAGTATTATTTTGTGCTGTGTACGGTTTGAATCAATATTGTTTCGAATGATGTTGTTTTAGATTACGAGAAACGAGGTTTCCTATCGATTTATTTTCATCTATCAAACAGTATTTTCTTTCAATTACAAATGTCTGCGTTGTTTTCTTTACAGTCAGGTTTGGATTACGTCAATGATATCACAAAACGTATACTGGTTCCACATCAATATGGTCTATTTATTGATATTCTATTTTCTATTCATTTTCAGAATGTCTTATTATGATCATTTCCAGGATTCTGTTATGATTGAATTTTTATGGTTTTCGTCATTATTATCTGAAATTTTGTAAACTGATATGGGAAATTGGAAAGTTGAAACATGTTTTTCATACTCCCGAGGAGACGACAAATATTAGAAGATATCATAAATCTGATATTTGAAGGCGATTGACAATGTTTTATGACGAATTTCGTCAGTTCGGACTACCATTGTCTGATATTATATAAAATGATGAAATTCCTGAAAGAACTAAAAAAATGGATTAGGAATGAATAGCTGAAAAAAACGATTATATCAAGCAAAGAAACCTGAAATGAAATAATAGTGAAATAAAATACAAGTAGAAATAGAACAATTGAACAAAAAAATAAAATAAAAATTAAAAGATTCCAAGCTAAGTTACTTCACGACGTTTCGATTGTTAGTATGGTCTTAGGATGATGACTGGACTAATTTCTCCGAGAGATGACTATTTATGGGCCATTCGAGTACTTTCCTTTATCTCCTCCCGGTTTAGCGGGAGATTACCGTTTGGCGGGAGTTGGTCATTTTTCTCTGGATTATGGGTTTCCATATGTTGCGTATCTCTACGCAAGCTTGGCTGAATACATNTGATGACTGGACTAATTTCTCCGAGAGATGACTATTTATGGGCCATTCGAGTACTTTAATTTATCTCCGCTTTCCTTTTTCCGCTTCATTGGTTTAGTGGGAGATGACTGTTTGACGTTTGGCCATTTTTCACTTGATGATGGGTTTCCATATGTTGCGTATCTCTACGCTAGCTTGGCTGAATACATTGTTGGACAACATGTATGCGGCCTCTTTGAATTTCCTCCTAAATCAATATTCCTCTCTGTGTATGATCTCAACTTGGGACCACTTGATGTTATGTTGATGGGTCCAAACATGTTCTGCTATTCCTGATTTGCTAGTTTCCCCTTGCTGAGTGTGTTTCTTGTGCTCTGCGATCCTAACATTCATTGTCCTCTTAGTTTCATCGATTAAGGATTTTTTGCACTCACAGGGTATCCGATAAATGCAATTCTTGGAATCACAGTCCGCGTTTGGTAGCCTGGTTTTCGTGAGGCTGCTACGGATAGTGTTTCCGGATCTGGAGCAGGTTCTGATGTTGTACTTGGAACTAATTCTTCTTATCCTTTTCGATAATCCTCTGATGTAGAGAAGTGCAAGCTTTTCTTCCTTACGAGGCTCCTGCTGTCTTTTGGACAAAGTCTGTTCTATCATCGCTTTGGAGTAGCCATTCCGTTGAAGATCATTTTTGATGATGTCTAGTTCCTTTTCGAGACCTTCCTTCGTATTACAGAGCCCGTTTTATCTTTCAGATCCCCTACTCCGAATAGCTTTCTCTGTATGATTTGGAGTCCTTCTTCTACCGGAACGTTGGTGGCTTTTCACTAATTAGTTGATTTTCCTGTGTGACTTCATTGAAGTCTTTGATATAATAAAAACAATTTGATATCCAGAGTTTCAACAATGGAAAACCTTCAATATGAACTCACGACCCAACACCAACCATTGCTATTTCGACCCGTCATAGGTTTCATCAGGTAGTGCTCGGCTGAACCACTGAACTGCTCTGATTTCTCCCCCGACGAACACGATATCTAGGGGATCAACCCAACACTCAATCCTCGAGTATAAACGAAGAAAAACGAAGCTTTCCAAGATGGTGGTCCTTTGCAAGGCCAAGCCTCGACATCGACCACCAAACTAGGTTCATTTTCTGTTTTTCACTGAAGTTTTCACTGCAAGGTAGCTATATTTTTTTTACGGTTATATAGACCAACAATAAATATTACATTATGTAATCACAGATCATACTATTCATTTCACGTGAAGGAAATGAGGATGAAGTAGAAATGAGATATTCATTTCGTGTAATAGAAAGTGATAGGAGAAATCACAGGATGAAAATTTAGGTTTTGATTTGAGTATTTTCAACCTACTATATAACAACTTCTCAGTGAAGCTTAATACATTCAATGAATGGGATGACCTCAATAAATATTTTCTGTTTTCAAGGTGTTTTTGACCTATTGCTTCCATTATGTGTGAAATATGACATCGTTCTCTGGGTGGATCGCATCCGAAACGTCTAGTTTTCCATGATTCCGGCGTATACATCATGCTGAATTTGACCGATGGTATGGGTTTTGTTGGCTTTGAGGGCCGCTGTGGTTTGTAGCTTATACGCATATACCTGCGACTTAAGAAAATCTCACAAGAAAAGTCTAGCCCGGTCAAATCGCACGATCTCAGTGGCCAGTTCTAATCACCTCCATGTGAGATGACCATGCCCTCTAAAAGTGGCACGTAGCACCATCTTATTGAAACCAAATGTCATCGGTGTCCAAATCATCCAATTCAGGCCAGATGAAGTTGGTATTCAACGACCTATAGTGCTCGCCATTGACAGTGATGGCCTGGCCGATATTGTTCTCAAAGAAATATGGGTCGATGACGCCGCCAGCCCAAAATCCACACCAAACAGTGACATTTTCAAGATGCATTTGACGCTCTTGGATCTCATTTGGATTGGTGTCGTTCCAAATTCGACAATTTTGTTTGTTCACGTAGGGCGAGTGTATTGGCTTGGGATGTTGCGGTTGAGCAAACCGGCTATCGAATGCCTGCTTTCACGTAGTCCCGCTGGATACGGGAATGACATAATCACTTGTGGTTCTGTTATTCCCTAACTAAATGGCATCCCAACGATGTCTTAATCCTAAGGATGCCGATAGGATGGATGACACTGAGCCTATCAGCTGTCACGGAACCTTCGAGATACCTGGCGCCCTCTCGTCGTAGCATCGCCTTGTCACGGTAATGTGGGGCTCTGTGGTGATTGATTTTCTTTCCCTAGCTACTCGTGGGACTTTTATGGACATAGTAAATTCAAAAATTCTTTTTGGCACTGAGTCTACAGAGGAGATGGATGTCGAGCTTACGACTCCAACTGACTTCCCTGTAAACTGAACCTAAAAAAAAGGTTTGGTGATGCAGCCAGGAAATGACTGAGTCGCCTCCCCAACCATACAAAATAATCAGCTTCGTCAAGAAGCTGAGTTTATTTGGCCGAGTGAGAATAGGTGTGAGCCACAATAAACCCTTGTGTGAAGGGTCGAATAGACCCATTCATTTTGGACCTAACCTAACCTAACCTTTTCCAGGTACACATTCATCCAGAAATGGGTCTCATCGCTGAACATGATTTTTCGCTGGAAATTACTATTACATTGCACATATTACTATGATTGTGATATATGAAGCAGTTATTATCAGAGTCCTACAGAAAAAATAAATATGTCATTTATATAGGTCATAGCATTTTTTATCTTACATTGTTTAATGTAGAACTTCACAATATCTCTGTTTATATTCGTGTTAGATAACATTCTTGATTCTATTATTCTGTGAAACGCGAAATAGTACGTTTTTTGGTATCTGAGTCGAATTATCATGAAACAAGATGAAATCTAAAAATCCGCCATTATTCGCAAAGAAATATTTTTCTACTCTGAAACGCTCTTTACGATTTTTTTCAGTTGGTTCATCATTCAGTCTCGTTTCTGCGCATTTGTTATCAGTCAAAACAGGAAAACGCAAAAACTGAAATGAATCTTTCTTGATGAATGAAGTTATGGAACCTCCAAGAAATACGTCTCATTCAAGCCCTGATATTAACCATTCAAATGTGGCTGCGAAATTGAAAATGTTTTACATGAGTATTGTAACAGTGTGAATGAATCCCCCTGTATGGGGGACAAATTGACTCGTTGAAATTTCAATTGAAAATTGTTAGGTAGTCAAATTGTATAATTCATAGATTTTTGAAATCAGTGCATGTTTTTCGATTCTCATGTTAAGTCTACTTCCATTAATTATGACGAATTAGAATTTGCAACAGTTTCAGTGGGTTTCCTCAGTTTATTTGTTTTTTAATCTTCCTAGAAATGAAGTGAGTCATATTGAACTAACACTTTATTGCGAGATTTTTAGTTAACAGTTTACAAAAGCAGAACACGTGTTTCACCATACAATAGATTCTTCAGGTCTGTTCAAACTTAATTATTCTCAATTAGTGCGTTCCATAATTGAAAAAATTTGAATAATTATCACTTTCTGCCTACTCAATGACTCATATTTTCACTAGAGTCCAGTTATAAAATAATTATGCAAAATATGAATTGAAACATATATGAACATCAACAAACTCATTTGAATGGACATGCAATAAAAGAAGGTTACCTGAGATTAGGTATCAACTGGTTACCTACGAATTTCAACATGAGAAAATAGATTTATACATACAATTCTATTTGTTCATTCAATACACGTTCAAACTTTTTGAATCTGTTGATTACCTAGCATTCGAAATTATTGATAGCCCATTCAACTGCTGGTGCTGTGATAACCTTTTTTGCGACGTCCCAGTCGTTCTTTTTTGGGCGTTCAGCGCCCTCAAAGATGGGCGGTCTGTTGTTATTAAGAGTCAGATTTTCAGGAAAGTGGTTTTCTATCAAAACTGAAAATGAAAACAAACGAAAACATTTACGAAAACATCTGACGTGAACATTGTCATACATACTTCCTCGACACATCTTCATCACTTTATCACTTTAAAGTAGTAGCATTCGATAGTATGCTCCAGAGATAATTGAATATTTCAACTGCTGGAAAGAGATTTTTACAGTTTCATCGAATAAATTGCTAGGACGGACATATTAGGAGGGTAGCATTATATGCATCCCCCCTGAATAACTACCAGTATGCTTATCAAACCGGCAAATCGACAGATTCAGCATTGAACAACCTCGTTGAGAAAATCTCCCAATCCCTTGACAACAAGGAGATTGCGGTTGCTGTATTTCTTGATATTGCAGGAGCA
>WOGL01000439.1:0-14826 GCA_015342145.1 Leptinotarsa rubiginosa | reverse complement strand
ATAATTAATAGTAAAGTTTGAACAATTACTTCCAACGTAAATTCCTGAAGATGTTACATGTTGCTGCTGATCAGAAACGTTAGATATTTCTTGAAGAGTTGATTCCACAATTTTATCAGATATTTTAATTTGGAAGAAGATGGGTAATTCAATATGTTGTTAGAAATAATTTTGTTATTCAAACTGTCTTCTACATGTGCTTCTGCTACGGAGGCAGATTTCCAGCCGCCGTGACGATTTATGGGTGTAATGTTGCCCCCCTGCATTGGCCAGAAGAGTTACAGAGCTTCTCCTGAAACAGTGTGTAGGTCTTATATATACATGTCTTTTCCGAGCCATTTTTCAATCGAGCTGGGAATTTCTCCTATTTTATTTATCCCCACATGTTGGTTAATACATTTTCCTCTCGAATATGATAGCTCCATTAATAGATATTTCAATCGTGCCGAGTTTGGAAATTGGAATCAACCATTCCTACTATGAGTCTGCAAACAAACTATAAATAACAATTTCAATTAAAACTGTATATTTAAAACTCACTCCAATTTATTCAAATGAATGTTCAAAATTTCTACCATTTACTTTCTGACAATGATGAAATCTGTTACTAAAATGATTTGTCACTTTGTGAAATGTTCCTGTGTTGATTTCCTCGATATTAGGAGTGGACTGCGATTGTGTATTGTACATCTTGTATGTACAAAGACATCTAGAGGCGTCATATCAGGTGATCAAGTGGGCTCTCATAAAAGACCACGTCACAAAACCAAATGAAAGTTCAGCTATTGTTACGTTTCAGCAAGATGAGGTACCTTTTCATTATGACAGGCTGGTTCGAAAGTGACTAGGAGACAATTATTCAAACCGGTAGATAGGCAAACGTGGCCTTTTGAAATGACACGCTAGATCACCTGATTCCGAAGCTTTTAGATTATTTTGAGGGAATATGTACACGACACACTCGCAGTCTATGTCAAAACTCGTGGATAGAAAAAGAGATGTTTTTCAAAAGAACATTTCATAATGCAAGAAATGAATTTGTACATAGACATGGTTATTGTCACGAAATGAATGGTGAACATTTTGAACATTCATTGGCATGATTTCGAATGACTTTTGAATATATATTTTGTTGAAAGTATTATGAAATTCATCGTTTGTTTGCTTATTTTTGAAAAACAAAAAAGTATTGGATAGAGAAATGAAAGACTTATTCAATGAGGTGTCATCCTCTTTCTAATAAAAGAAAAGTTGGTAGCGCCCTCTGGGCGACGAGTAATGCAACACTATTGTCTTATCAGAAAGTGCTAACAATGACATTTTACCTAAATTTCGCGCGACCTTGATATCTTGTCAAGTTAAGAGGGGGCGTGACTGTCTACGTTCGCACTGTACACATTATGTGCAGCAATTTTGATTGGTTGTTTTGCGATACTCAACTGTGTGATTTTTCCAAGTTTGTACACACCTCAATTTATGTAATGTTTTTATAAGAGTGCAAGTGTAAGGTATAAATTAGAGATGTAAGCATTTCCTGTAATTGGATACGTAACGTTGAAAATAAAATGCTTTTTCTTATCAAAAGCTCTTCGAAAATCTTTATATTATATTACATCTACTTTGCCAATGCCACCATTCCGGAAGGATCTCCGAATCGTTCGTCACCGTTGACTTCCCAAAAAACCATGCTCGACTTCCTCCGGTTCTTTGACCGACAAGACGGCAACCAACTCCAAGAAGTAACCGTAGTGCCTGCGAGTACGGGAGGGCGTCGACCGCCGATGTTGGCACCTATTCTCCTCTTCTTTTTCCTCCTCTTTCTCCAATTCTTCGAGCGAGCGCCGTAACATCGAACGGCGGCCTCTCTCTCCCTCGGTACGATTCCGCGATTTCGTCAGTAATGCGCAGACCGTCCCCAGCAGCGGTTCGCACTTCGATGTTACGCCGATGTTTTTTTGAGTCGCGGATGACGATCCGCGAATGTTCTTCCCTTTGATGTTGTCGTCGATATGGTCGTGGTGCTGTTGTTATTGTTTCGTTGATGGTATCTGTGTTTTCCGTAGTCAAGTGTCTTTCGAAGACCGCGTTTGTCGGTTGGGGGTTTATTTCGGGGGGTGAAGCAGGTGTGTTTTTGATCCCTCCAATTGTAGTGGATTACTTTGGTTTTTGGCGACAGGCTGGCGATTCCTATTCGCGAGGGTGGTTGGAATGTGTGGTGTGGTGGTTGTTGTGTATCGTGAGATTTTTTGCGGTGTGTGGAGTATCGGGAGAAAAAGTGGATGAAAGTTGGTGGTGATTCGAAATAGATATCCCAAATGCCTTCTTGGTACAACTCTTATTAACGCATTCATTAGTTAACTAATTTTATAGGTACTTACAATTCTGACATGGGAGAATGATTTGTAAGACTCAACTGAAAACTGAAAAAGTAATTTGGATGACAAAGGAAGTATTTATTATTTGAATTGAAATGGGAATATTTGGCTTCCTACTTTTACATCATTAAACAAAATTGTGGGAAACTTCTTCATACCTGTCTTCGGAAGTTTTCCATATTTTTTTCCAATGATGGAGGAGTAGAGCCATACTCTTTTTCACAAAGTATTAAATATGTATACTCATTAAATATAGGCCAGCTAAGTGGACGATGGAATTTGTATAGTTTTCTTCAAGGGGAGTATATTTTTTTGTAACATTAATATATTGTTTTGTTTTGAAATATAAAAACAAATTTAGTAATGAGTGTTATAAGTGAACAATTGACTTAATCACAGTCTAAATTACTTTCAGAAACGCAGTAACATTCAGAGACAAATTGAATAAATGGTCCCTAAAATTTAATGTATTTCAAAAAAGGGTTCCGATTTCATATACGTCAAAAATCAAATCAAATAATTTTCAGACAAAATTTTCAAGAAGGATAACCTCATATAACTTAAAACCATTAGTGTAGAGGTATTGATAGACATTCGTATCTCTTATATATTGATTTAAAAAATGCTTAAAATGCCACACATGAATACCTCATTAAGAGTATAAAATCAATTTGAGTGAAGTTAATACCTCATTAATTACTTCTGTTTACTTCTGCGAAAAATGGGTTCAGTATCTATTGATGCTCATTATTTGGGTTTTGACATGAAAGAACAGAAATGGTTTCGAACAACGAATCGGGCCTAATTACTGTTCAATATTGAATTAGTTGAACGCAGTTAGATAATTTTCACAACCACAATACTCAAATTTAATTATATCATAAAGTCATATTAATGTATAATACGCTACCACCAATTCTCATGTAGTTTTTATTCAATGAGCTTTTATAAATTCCATTCAAGAAATATGTATTGTTTCAAAAATCAGAACTATTTTTTAACGAATTCGTTTATAAGTACTGCTATAAATAAGAAACGTTATTGAGAATATAAAAGTTGACAGTAAAAATTTCAACGTAACGAAATTAACCTAGTCCACATTTAATAAAAACATAAACAAATCATTAACGTTGCCTAGAGACATAAAATTTATTTGTAATAAAAATCACTTGAATTAAACAAGATAATGCATGCCTCCATATAAGAACATTCATTAATTATTTATACTCCACAAACGACACTACAGTTATTGAAAAAAATACGCATAAGTAAAGCATGTATAAGAGTAAAATAAGGAATATATTTTATGATCTCTTGTGCAAGTATATGAACTGCACACAACCTTATCAGATCGCACTATCATATAATTAACATATCTAAAAGACAGATTCTCGATCAGTTTGAGGCGAAATCATTCACCAACAAATAGTATTTACTTCAATAAATAAGATGAAGACTGACCTGACTCAATTTTGAAATATATCAGTCCATAAAGCTGCATTTCTATCATTAGGACAAACATTTACACTTTTTTATGCATTGTGGTAACAATTTTGTTTTTAGAATTCTCAGAAAAGAATGTCGAAATTCTCCCTCTTTTGATAACAAATTAATCATAATGATGATCGAGTTATGAACATTAATCCATTATCGGGGGGTATTCCGAGAATAATAATCAAAGCAAACTTGAGAAAGAGAATGAATGAATGGTATCGTACACTATAATTTTTATCCGCATTAAAGTCAGGTCAACAAACAATCTTTCGACGAGCTTGGCCATTTCCGATGAAAATAGAAATTTCCTATACGAAATTATAATGCGATTCCGCGATGTTTTCGTAATAGACAATATTTTGTTAATAGCTTCGTAGAAATTTTATGTGAAATATATCAAAAAAGCTAATAAATTTTTGCTGTGAGTAATGATGAAGTTGGGGATAAGGAATATCCTTGATCTGATATGATGATTTCTAATTCTTAATTTCCGTTTTTGTTAAAGTTATAGATATTAATAGTTGTTTATGTATCAATGTGCATTTAAAATTTTAGGTCATTCAATGATAAAGTACCTCTGAATAGAAGACTGGTTGGTAAATGTACAAATGGTATAGCTATAACGTGAATTATTTATATGTTGATAATTATTGATATTTCATTTAATCCAGTTGAGTTTTTGTTCTTTATTAATTTTAAAGCGGCATTCAACTCAGTTGCCGCATTGCCCTTTATATATAAGAAAAGTTAATTCAATACTTAACAGTGAACTCAGGAATCTCATGAAATTCTAAATAAATAAGTTTCCTAATGAATTTTGAATATTTCCATAGCTGATTTTCATTATTACGATAAAGACCAACTACAATATAACATGCACAAACGAAACAACATGATATTCCTACAAGTTCGTCACTTAATAACAAAACAAAAGCATTAGAAATTCAAATAGCTTTATTCCACACTAATTTGTAAACAGCTTCTTGGAGTAGTAGTTAGAATTCTGGCCTAGTATGCCAAAGGCCCTGGGTTTAATATCGGGTCTAGTCATAAAAATAACAGAAATAGCGACTATTTTTTAATGGTTTTTATGTTATTCCTTGTAAAGGAATTTAATAGTATTATTCTGATTCAGGATATACTTAACTATCAAATCTTATTTTGAAATATTTCTATTATAAGTCATAGAAAAAGTGTAGTATTCTACTCGTGAAAACTGGCTATTACTTGCATTACGAATGATTTACGATGCTTGCCTTCGCTTGCTCCACGAGTAATGGCCAAATTTACCGCTTGTTGAATAAAGATATTTTACTTTTCGGGTACAATAAAGTTTAGAATGAACCACAAAAGTATTCAAATAAACTGTATAGTATTTGAATCCTAATGACAACTGCTTTTGAAACAAAACTGATATTTTAGTGAATGAAAACTCCTGAATGAAACAATTTGATTTTTTTTTTTCGGTGAAATATATATAATTGAACAACGTTGGCTGCACACTTTGAATCACTGGATCCTTCCAGAATTACCAGTTTTGTGTGCATTCAAAAAATAATGTGAAATGGAAATTTTAATAATTTATATCTTGTAGAAATCGTGGCGTCTAATTATTTATCAAACCTTTCAAATCGGACGCCGTAAAGTGGTTGCCTTCATCGCCGTTTGTCACGTTATGATATTTGGCAACACCAGCACGCATTTCCTCAAACTTAAATATAAGATCGATATAATTTCCCGCTGTCCAATATGTCAAAAATGGTTGATTATCTCGTTGTCAGAATGATTCGCGTTGTCCCCTTGTTTGGTTTTTGAAAACGTTATGGTTTCATAAATAATTCATACTTTATTTCTAAGCATAATGGCCGTGGAACGTATTGAAGGAGAGGCCGAATGTGACTTGCGTAAGAATTTACATATGATTCATTTGTGTGGACGTTTTATGATTGTTTCGACGATGATGAATAGAAAAACATTTTACTTTTGACCCTCTGCTGAATTTAGATCGCCCTTGGAGAGAGTAAGTGCATTTCCTGTGAAAGTGGGCAGTAAGAATATTTAAACGTCCACTTGTATTTTTCAATTCGAATGGACGTTTGATTTTTGGCGAAACGATTGTTTCAATTATAGAGATCCTAAAAGATTAACATTTTTTGTGTAATTCAATTTTCATTCAACAATCAAAACGTAATTTATTTAACTACTTCTCATGTCACCTGGCGTCACTTATTCTCAAACATCATCGTTACGAAAGACTAATGTTGGTTAACATGTTTTTTTTTTAATTCACTCAATACCTCTGAACTGAAAGTTTTCCCAAAATAGTCCGAATTTGTTGAAAATTGCTATTTTTACTTCACAGAAAACAGTTATTTCTGCTCTCCTAAGCTCACGTCGCCGTATTAATTTAGAAAAATTACGAAAAAAATTGTTTATGGACCTCTCTCTGGATTTTTACCTTCCACAATCGCCTCATCATTTTTTACAAGCGTTTGGGAACATATGACGACAGAGCTGTCACGTTAAAACAAATGGTCAAACTTTTCCAGAAATAATTAATATCCGTATTACTATTATGAATCAACTTTGGATTTACAAGGTCCGTCAAAATGAAGGGAATGTTTCGTATTCAGAAGCACTATCTATTTTGTGAAAACAAATCGAAAATATTAGGTCCGGTTCCACAGATAGTGAAAAAGCAGAAGAAAAGGTCGATTAGAACTTTTGTTTCTATTATTGCTTCAGGCAAAATATTCTTTTTGGTATTTTATAGCATTATATTTAAAATTAGTCGTTTCGTTTTCAATGAGCTATCATCTTCAATATTTTTTAAATTCATTGCCTATCATAAATCACCACCCAATGACACTTACAGCTAATTAAAAGCCAGAAAGTGTTATACAATAATTTGTCATTTTAATGTATCATTCAGACTTTGCTCAATACTTTTTTAATTATAAACAGACCTAGGTGGAATTCTGGACAGTGGAAAATCAAAACCTGCTGAATCCTTTGGAGTAGTCACAATTTTTATGAAAGTTGTAATATGAAATTGGCAAGACAATTAAAATGGCATTATTTTCAATTTTTTTTCTTATGATTTTGACATAAACCATTTCAAAACTACGTTCTATTTTTTACATTGAAAAATCATAAAAATTGGCCCTTAAAACGAAACTCATTCATGAAATTTGGTGTTTTAGTAGAATTCTTGAAATTTACGCAATGAATTGAAACTATTAAAAAATATTTCATAAATGATTTCATTTAATAATAATAATGAAGATAATAATATGTCTCTATTCATCATTTAAAAAAAAAACAATTGAAGGAAGGTTGGGTTTAAAAGCAGGTATGAATGCTTTTAAACCCACATTATTACATACATTCCACATTAATACATTACATTATAAAATTCCACCTTAATCATCATATTTATAGTTGCAGTAAATTTAGTAGGTATGACATTTTTTAACACTTTATGCTAATATATCAGTTATATGGATCTTTCACTCCGTTTGGATGGCCTTTCACTTCAATCGTTTTAAAAATAATAGTAATGGATAATTCGATTAAAAAGTGACCATACGGGTTATTTATTGAATCTTTTTCTCCTATTCATTGAGAAAAACGGGATAATTTAACGAGAACAAAACTCACGATCTGTGGTTTGTACTGCAAAATTAATGTAACCTCATAAAAGCCGCGACAAATTGGAATGAATGCGCGAGGGACACCTATGAACCCTTCATCAATCCTCAGGGGTAGGCCCCCGTCGTCGGTATCCCCAAATTTAGACAGTTAACACAATCAGGCTTTCAGGGAATCGTACAAACTAAATTCGTGAACACAATGCTTTGAGGAAACACGGCAAATTCATATTTATATTTATATAGTACACTAAACTTTGGAGAGTTTTCCGTAGAACTGGAAGTTTGTTGTTTGTACTTTTGGGAGTTTCGAAACGAAGGTAAATTTGTACGTGCGACTGAGACGAATGGTATCGGGAAAAGTTTCGTTGTTTTAAACAAATGAGCGTATGGTAGGATGTTTGCGAGTCGTAGAAGGAATCGACCTGATTGAATTGGAGTCGTCTGCCCGAGCGCCGTTTTAATATACAGGGTGAGTCAAGAGTGCTATATTATTTTTTTTAAATTGGACGCCGGTTGAGAGCTTTGAATTTAAACACCAACGACTCACCCTTTATGTTACATACATGAATCCATTTTGGTGGTCGGTACAAAAGTAACAGGGATATTATGAAGTGGAATACCAGGAGATTTTGTTTTCTTTATAATCACCCTGTCTAATTACGTAGCCTTGACTAACTAACGTCGATGAAGAAAACTGTTTTTACTTTCATTGCGATCGATCGAGTTGTGCTCAATTTTTTTCATAAATGTCAAAAAATATGCCACTTGAAAACTATTTGGTATAACTAATAACACACACCTTTTTCACACATTAGAACTAATACAGTACTTTTTCCGATTCAAAATTTTGCCAACCCACTTGGTGACTAAAATAACAAAAATACGATAAGAGACAACTATGCACATAATGTTTGATCCTATTCAGGAGATCCGATTTCAAAATCAAATGAGGAGTTTCTATTGGAAAATATGTATTACTTTCTGTGACTGTTGGAAAAAACATCAATTATTTTGCCGTTTCTTATTGAGCAAGTAGCCATCATTCTTAGGTTAGTGGTTAGAACTCTGAAATAGTTTGCCAAAGGTCCTGGGTTCAGTCTCAGATTAGGTTCCCACAGTTATTTATATTTTTTACACTCAATTTTCAAACTGATTGATTATTTTTCTGGAATTACTTCTTGTTATGAAAATAATGATATCACTCTAATTCTGTGTATCCTTCATAAATAAATCTTACTTTGAAATATTCTTTTTATGAGTCATAGAAAAAGTATAGTATTCTATTCCTGAAAAATAATCATTACTTGCTAAAATGCTTTACTTCGACAAACTTCATTTTCACGAGTATCTTCTTAACACTATATTCAATATTTTGCAATTATTTGACTTAGTATATCTAAGTACAACGATTTTCTCACTATATTATTCTGGTAATTTGGAACCACTTTATTGTCCATTGCCTTTTTCATACTAGCACAGCACTTATGTCGACTATTCGTTCTGCAATTTTCATTTCTAACGTTACTAGTATATTATTAGTTATGATGATGATGTTAATAGTAACTGTAATAATAGTGTCGAACATTTAAAAAAATCATATCTTCCCAAAAATAAAGCCTCATAAATGGCAAACTTTTAATAAATTGATGAGTTTATTGTGTACGTTTGAAAATGTCCTTACAGGACGAAACTGCAGTAATGTTAGTTACAAAAATAAAAGTGGTAAAAAACAAAAAGTTTCAATTCTCATTTCTTCGGCAAACTTTTAGTTTATGAATCGCCGAGATTTCGATAACAATACCATTGTTGAATATTTTCACGCTTACCTACCCAACAACGTATTATTCTATCTATACTTATTAACCTTGAAGAGGAATGTGTCATGATATTTTTGAACTTTGCATTTATTATCGATTCATATTCGGTTTAATGATAGCTGTTGTTGAACTCAATTAGGGCATATTGGTAGGTAGTTTACGCTTGAGGAAGCTATTGAATATCGAAACACGTGCCGCGTTTTTTTTGTAAAACCCTTTATAGTGAAAATCATACAGTAAGTGTTCGATAAGGACTCTATTTACCGTATGTGGGCCGGTTGTTGGATATTTAAGGAAGAGACAATTCAGACATTAATGATGGACGACACCAACCTTATTTATTTTCTGGAAAATCTCCTTGCCATCTTGTTTCACTTCCTAATATGTGTTCGTGGGGTACCCCGGTTTTCATATTGGTAGGGTATAGGAGATCGAAGGAAATGTATGGAGTTTATAAATTTCTGCTACAGTTTTTCCCCATTTTTTCTTTTCATTTCCATATATTTTATATTATTATTCGTGAGGTAATACCAACAGTTCGATTAGTGGCATAATAGGTAGAATGATTTGATGGAAGTCGAAATTCATGATATTTTTCACTTCCTAATTCTTGTGTCTATCTCCTCGATGGGGTTATTCTGAAATATAAAAGATTGATTATGAAGGAAATTTTCGTATACATCTATATATTTTTTTACCAAGTCGGTCTGCTTGATTCCTTTTTTCGTATCATTGTCTTTTTTATTTCGTTCAACATTTTTTTGAAGTTTACTTCTTGTGTTCAGACATTTATATTTCGAATTTTACTTGGCATTTTATTGTTTGCTATACGATACATATGACCGAACAACATTCATTGTAGTCTGTTATTTTTTTTTGTTAATACTTTTTATATGCCGTTTCAATTCCTTATTTCTTAGTTTTGTCTTGAGAATTTTTTTGTATTGAATTCGGTTCTTGTTTGTCATGGTCAGCATCCTTCGAACCATTTTTTCCTGTTTTTTCGAACCCGTTTTCAATTTCGTCATCAACTCTTCCACTGTTCTTAATGTTCAACTACCTATTTGATAGGGTCGAAAAGACCCACTCACTTAACCTTCAATTTTCTTTGAAATAAATGGAAAGCCTACAATTTGCTTTGCTCATATAAAAAGGACCTTGTTTCACCTTTTAATTGCTCAAAAGTGTATGAAACGCTTGAGATCTTGATGGCTTGTTGATATTTATTTCAGCTGAAACCAGGTTTCAGCAACAATGCAAACTCGGGTACATGTTCTAAATTATTCATCCTGCTCGACAATAGAGGTATTCCTGAAAACCCCATAACAATGCTTCGAAAGCAAGCATCGTCATATTTTGCGCAAATATTTATTTTTATTGTAATATGATCCGACGAATTTTGCAATATCACCGTCTCGAGTATAAGGCGAACAATTTCCTGCCACAGACTGGTTTTCCAAAGGAAACTATGTGTTTGTTTTTGATAAAGCTTCAGATTTACGGTCTCGGTTTGACTTCCCATCGGTTTATCGCTCACTTCGTATCAGATGGCATTCGGAAATCGAGTTGTTTTGTTTTTCTTTGAACACACGAGACTTTTAGCCTTTTTCGCTCATCAAATGAAAAGGCGAAGCTATCTTCGCTTATTTACTTTTCCAGATATTAAATTTTCATCATCATCTCGTTACCAGTTTCCAGAAGTTTTGATGAATGTCAATAATCGATAGTAGATATCCCTGAAGGTAAATCAAGTTTCAGGATGGGCCAATTGAGTTCCGAAGTAGATAAGTGTTTATATCGTCACATTAGTTCTCCATAGATAATTTAAATTATACACAGTTTAAAGTACTGCAACTTTTTTCAAATACTAGCATTAAAATAGATTTCTGAAGTATTAATACGTTCTTATTTTTTTCAAGGACAAAACTACATGAAAATCCTTAAGGCGCTCTAAGAGCGGTGCCTGTGCGAAAGTAGTGATTCACATTGAATTTGAATCGCTGTAGATTAAATCCATTTGGAAAAACGTTCTCAGGAAGTTTATTCCACATAAACGCAGTTCTGTAAATGGAAGAGTTCTCTCAAACAGTGAAGTTCGAGGTGTACTGAGTTGAACCTCCGCCTAGGGGTGGAGCTCCATAAATGAGAAGGTCTGATTGATACATTCGGTAAATAGCGTTCGATGAAAATTAAATTTGACATTGCTCACTGTTTTATCTGATTTCAAATCAAGTTGCTTTCGAAGAAAATGTGTTTTGTGAATTTTACAGAAAATCAATGAAGCTGATGAATTAATTATGTGATTCTGATGGATTTGTGTAATAAGTCATAAGTCTAACAACTGTTTCGGTGAGAAACACGAACGTTCTAAGGAAATCCGAAATGATGGTCTTGAACGTTTGTATTTTTCTTCGACACGACCATCAGACTTATTTCGATTTCTGTTGGGGAATAGTATTTCTAGAATCACGTAGAAATGACCCCTAAGTCACAGTACTAAGTTAGAAAGGTATATTGAAACTGTACTGCGGATGTGTCGTAATAAGTTTTAACTAGGTTAGGTTAGGTCAAACTCTGAAAACTCTGCCAAACTCTGAAAACCTGATTCAGTCCGCAGCAGGACAGGTGATATGCTGTTTCATCATTTTCCAGAGGGGAGACACACACTGTCTTCCGACAGTCCGAGTCTCTGCATATGATGATTCAGACAACAGTAACCCGTGAGAAGGCCTGTTAGACATCTCAGTTCATCCCTACTGTAGTCCAAAAACTGTTTGGTTTGAAGCTTCGAACGCAGAATGAACGCCTTGGAGTGAGCCAATCCTGGAAGATTCTCCCAGAAGTCCATAAATATTCTTGCCATCTTGATGTTCAATGTTTGAAGCGATGCCAAAGACAGGTTCTGGTCCGATGAAGCTGCTTGCAGCACCCTCCTTTGCAAGGTAGTCAGCAGTCTCATTGCCTTCTAGGCCAGTATTACCAGGAATCCAGATCAGAGACAATTTGTTGAGTCTTCCTATTGAGGAGAGTGGTTTTTGGCAATTTGCTATTTATTGAGGCTAAATTCTACCAATTTCTCCGCCCACAATTCAATAGCATATATTTTCGGGTTTTTCTAGAATCACGTAGAAATGAACCAACCCTAAGTCACTAAGTATATTGAAACTTCATTGTGGATGTGTCGTAATAAGTTTTAACTAGCTCAGTTTTTGTGTGTGTTCACAACCACATAAGCCCCTTTTCAACTCTATCGATATTTTCCCTACTCAATAGCTCGTTTTCGACTATTCTCCTGACAATATCGTTGTCTAAAGACCCACTCGTCGTAATGACGGAAACATGTCGCGGAACGCACCGTCAGACAAGATATCCGCATGTTCGAATTACAAAGCGTCTGTCATTATATACATGGCCTCATCAACGTTATCGTGTTGCTTCACGAGATCGGAGATGGTTTCTATTCGGTTTGCAATGCGAGAACGGGCGTCAAGAATGCAGATTTCTCTCGATTCAATCGTGATTGTAAATGCACGTGCAACTAGCCGACAGAAGATATGATTCGGTCGATGAGTTGGGACTTTCGTTGTCTAATTTAGGTCTCAACAAATTCGAATTAATTGAAATGGTATAAAATTAATTAAGAAACTAAAACCGAAACGAAATATTCGGCTGAAGTTAGTTGAAAGTGAAATTTCATTTCGATCTTTTCATTTTATTTGTTCTTCCATAGTTTTCAAATGTGTTGACACCCTTTCAGAGAATTAATGTCTAAAATTTGTCATATTCACCCAGAACCGTCGGCAACTAATTCATTCAAGTGGCGGTTTTCTCCCTTGCGAAAGGGAAGGCCTCCAGAGTATTCAGGTGTTTAGCGAAACGTATCTGAAGAGTATTCATTTTAACTGATCTTTCATTTTCTGAAGGTAGTAATGTTGCCTGGAGTTTTGCAACTTTGCATCATTAAAATAATGAATTCAATCGCCGTTTCCTATTTTGTGGGGATTCGAACCTGTGTAGAGAATGCCAAAAACCTAGGATTATCAAGAGAGCAAGAAATCATGGAAACTTATTACATTACCGAGTGATGTAATCTATCTGAAATGTTTTTGGGAAGTGGAAATATAAAATTTTGTTTGTTTTGTGTTATCACCAAATAGATACTTCATACTACCAAAAAAGAAAAGAATCAAAAACTGTTTACCGCAAAAATAAGAAATTGCTCACCAAAATGAAACCCATAAACCCATTTCAATAAAAATGATAGCATACTTCATTTGGGAATATGCTTACATTTCAATTATGGTGGTATTTTCAGTACATTTGATAGTAATCACAGTGGACTTATTTGCTTTGAAATGTTGGTGTTCATTTACTAAATTAGGACTTCAAATAAATTATTTGGTGGTCGTTATATTCAATCCCGTGATTTTTCATAGTATCCGCCTTCTAATTAAAAAAAATCTAACTTTAGAATAAATCTTGATGATTTTGGAGACTTTCTTTCATGAAATTTTTTCAACAGTCTTGTTTAAAATATGAAATGTTGTGGGTTGGTTTAATTCTAGGTTGAAAAATAACTTAGGGCAAGGTCGATGGCCTTTCATACATTTTTTGTAGCATTTGATGAAAAATGAGAAATAAAACTTTCTATGTTTTTTACTAAATTTTTAAACAAGTACAATATACTTTATTTTTTGTGTTAAAACGTCCTTATAGGACGAAACTGCAGTAACACATAAGTTACAAATGAAAGTGGTAAAAAAACAGAAAGATTTATTTCTCTCGTAGTAACCACTACATCCATTAATTTAAATTCTAATGACTTTGGCGTAAAAGAACGTCCTATTTCAATTTCTCTCGTATAGTCATTTCAATTTTTTGAGAATAAACATTGAATATACAATCCAAAAACTGTCTAATAGTTTCTAGAGGATAACATGTTATAAAGAAATTGCTTTATTTCAATTTTCTTTCACAGAATGTGTTGTCGCACAAATTCTAGATCAATGTTTACTCCCATTCTCAAAGTAAAATACGTGTTTTCAACATAACTAAGTAGTTTATGATTTACTGGTACGAATGAGCCATCAAGAGAACCGACAATGGTTTTTTTCGAGCCTATTCTCCTCGTGAATAATGATTAGGGTGAGCACAACCCGAAACTTGATTAATATACTGGAGAGGCACTTACGCTTTTTCGAGGACAGGTTTGCACAAGAGATTCGCGATTTTT
This sequence comes from Leptinotarsa rubiginosa, assembly GCA_015342145.1. NCBI lineage: Eukaryota > Metazoa > Arthropoda > Insecta > Coleoptera > Chrysomelidae > Leptinotarsa > Leptinotarsa rubiginosa. The sequence goes on along the minus strand of WOGL01000439.1, from coordinate 254 downwards.
AGTCACGGCTACGTTACCCCAATTGGATTCCGAAAATTCCGTGAAAAATTCTTTGTTGTCGCAGATGCCATGGAAACTTTCAACGATACTTTTTCCAGAATTTTATCTCATCCTTAGAGGAGATTGACTTCTACATTTCCATTACTTCAGGTGAAATGATTGAAATGAAGGATACTTTGAAGATTTTACCAAGTACTGAAACAGTTGAAGCATTAATTTATGATCTGAGGAGAGTTAGCCATGGCCATCTGAAA
>WOGL01000438.1:0-15618 GCA_015342145.1 Leptinotarsa rubiginosa | reverse complement strand
ATAAAAAAAAACGATTCCTACATACATACCTCTTTCTAATATTGCTACTAAATTCAAGCGTTATAGGCTCGCTTGGGTAATCTGTTGAATCATCCAAAACTTGAGGGGACGGTTGAATGAGGTTAAGTTTACGCAGAATTAATTGTACTCGAACTGATCCAACAAAAGCTTCTGAGGTAACATCATTAATCATATGATTAAATTTTATGAAGTAAAATGAAAATCATTTGATTTTTTGCAAAAATATTAATTCATTTTGTTTCATACTTTCAGTAACAGTATCAACTTNCATATAGGACGAAACTGCAGTAACGTTAGTTAAAAATAAAAGTGGTAAAAAACATAGAAATGTTCATTTCTCTTTTCATTATGATCTCCTACCACGTAATAACGGCTACATCCATCAATTTATAGATTTTGAAAATTTGCAATCAACCATCTTCAAAAGAAAAATATTCCATGACTTGTGTAATGACTTGTGTCTGCAATGTTATACTGCCGTAACATATAAAATATAGAAGTTCATAGACATATTTCACCTATTATTCCTGTTCTATGAACGAATTGTTATGATTCTGTTTTAAGGAGAACATGTTTTATGTATTAATGAAGAAACTGATTTCAGATCGCCTTGTTATTATTGCAAATTGAGAAGATATAAAATTTCAGTATCTGGTGGAAAAGTTAAAAAAATGTTGGCAGCTACATACCTCCACCAAGTTCAGGAAACAGGAAGAACAGTAACGTTGTTGAAGTAACTACGTTTTAAAATTAAAAAGGAAAACTTGACACTTTGATGGATCTTGAGAACAAATTCTTCAACCTCGTCGATCAACTAAGAGACTAGGAATAAATGTTCAAAATGATTTTGTAACCATAACAATAGGATTTTTCTTCTTTCTTTATAATTATTGTGGGAATGGACAAATAGCTTTGAATTGCAGCTTGAAAAGGCGAAAATAGACAACAGTAAGCATCCAAAATGAAAATAATGTAAACCGTAAAAAATCATTCATAATTTATACAGAAGCATCTAATATCGAAGTTTATTAAGAAGGTAAAAATGATGTTAAGGCTGAGTAATATTACATTTCAAAATATCAAAATTTATCAATAAGTCAAAATTTAAAGCGGATTATGGGTCTTCTGAAAGAAAAACTATCAAGTTGGAAATCACTGTGTACCGGAATAGGAATTTTTTCTGAATTTTAAATTTGAATTTGAAAAGTTGAAATAAATTTTTGGGATAGAGCTTTTTTTCAATTTCTTCGTCTTCATACAAGAAATGTAGGAAAGTTCCGAAGGAAGGAAGAGAGAAATTAGCAAAATAAAAGTGGCAGAAAAATCTATGGCTATTCTTGAAATTCAAATATATCTTGTTTATTTGGAACAACTGCTCGACACAATATTCGACTTTTTCAGTAATCCGACAGGTGGCACAGTTTCTATTTCGAATAAATTAAAATCGTTTTAAAGATATTTGGATTAAATACCAGCATCAATTTATAGCCATCATTCGCATGCAAGTAGGTTGATACACTTTTACGGCGTCAATTAAAAAATTAAGCCACTTGTAGACTCAACTCGGTGGTAAGCTGTGGATTACATAAATCTTGTTTCTTGATATGGGTCGACGAAAGTCAACGATTTGGTCAATTTCGCTCGAAACCATATTTAGAGAGTTATTCAATCGAATGTCGGAACAATATTATGAACTGCACGTAGTTTAAAAGGTTTCAATTGAGTGAAAAGGAAATATTTTGAAGAGAGATCAGGTTTTGATAAAAAACTGGCTTTCTACTGCTCCATCTATATATGCATAAGGATAGAGGATGTATGACTTTGAGAAAATGAGAGAAAATCAAATATATAAATGAACACTCTACAGAAAGAAGTGTGTATAAGCCGGAAGAATAACTCCATCCGCTTCATTGAAGTGAATTACACGAAGTCAATAAGAACAACTAAATAAAAAACCAATGTACCAGCTCTGATGAATTTACTAGTTAGTGCCATAAAAAACCTCCCACATGAAAATAATGTTTAGAACTCTTATGAATTTCCACGCCGCCCATGCCATACAAAGTAACTGCTGACGTTCGGTAACTATTTAGTTTTTATAACATTCGAATTGACTCCGTGGATACTAGACACTAAACGTTATTGAAGAGCTGGAAACAAATATTACAATCAAAAACATTACACAATATAATATATAAAACAGTATTTATATAAAAATTCACTTACAAGAACAGCTTTTAATTTCTAGGTGGATATTTTAAAGTATTGTTCATTCAAGTTTTGCAACTATATGACATTTGAAGAAACGGCTCTATTCCATCACCACTAACATATTGTAGGAGTTGTTGCATCAACATCATACATATACTGTTGTCAAGCAGAAGTGTAGTTATACCATGTATATAAAAATAATTACTTTATCGTGTTGATTTTTCAAATGTAGTAAACAATTTTGTATCAAAAGTTATTGAAAATATGGGAATTTATATTTCAGGGAAGGTAATCAATACAATTGCACCCGCAATACCAGTGTACCTTTCAGTAACCTCAAATTATATATCAACAACAGTGACAAGTCCTAATGAGCTACAAATAAGAATATCATATTGCTGAGAGGGGGTGGCTGGCTTTCTAGGAGGCAATGCAAAAATTAATAAAACCTGAAATAATAAAAACTTTGGTTTAACTGCTACTTAGAGTCAAAGACCTTTTTGAGGCCCTTTGTGTGATACACTACTATGAATGCATTTCACAGTAAATATCAATTAGAAACTTTAGAGATTATTGATACAAGTTGTTATGGGGAAAATGAATTTTTAATGTGCCCAGATAATATTTCATCAAACTATGGAAGCAACATTAATTTTAAATTAGCAGGATATTATGCCGTTAGCTTACGTATTTTAATTGCTGTCAACATTTATTCATGTTTGGAAGAAAATAAACTAGTAATCAATTTTCAAAATTGATAAGTTGATTCCATATTCCAAAATTTAAAAGTCATATTTCAATTAATACCAACCTTTTGTCTACAAATAATTTTAAGTCGTATCTATACATTTCTGCTATTTCAATTATTTTTATAAATAGGTGAGCACTTTTGTTTCTTTTCTTTGTTCACTCATGTAGTTACAATAGGTTGCAAATGTTTTTTGAAAAATAAGATGTTGCTGAATGATGAACCTTTTGTTACAAAGCAAAAACAACGCTATGCGTTGTTAAAGTCACGGTTTCGCCAAACAAGTTTTAGTATTTCAATCTCAGTTTTTCAGAATTTCCACTGTTGATGTTTTTCCCCACACTATATCCGCCAAGAATCAATGATGGTTCAAATTTATTCCAAAATTAGATTATACAATCTACTTTCTACGAAAAAAGGATAATATATTGATGTACCATATTTTCATCGGATGAAATTCTTCTCATACTCGTCGTCTAATATTAGATCCTAATCTATCGAAAACTGTTTTTATCGAGCAGATTGTCAACTCATCCTGTTTGTTGGCCAATAAATCAGAGCAGGAAGCAAGACTTTTAAGTTGAATCCTCGCAAAAAAGACAACGATCTATCTGCGCATTAGACTTTAGCTTTGCGAGCAGAGACAGATTTAAGAGTATCGTTAGCCCTGTATCTACAATCTCATTCGGAAGTTCGGTCCGGTTTTGGAATGAATTAGATCGGATTAATCTGTACAGCCTCGGTTACCCTTTCGTAAACTAGTTTCCAACTTTGGGAGAATTACTCGGTAGGAATTAATTTTGTGAGATCGACGAGTTCGCCTGTCATTAATCGCATTAGTTCGAGATATTTCGTCGTATTTCTGTAAGATCAGATGGTAGTATGTATTTATTTTTAATTTCGAATGTGCTTTTCATCAGGCCATTTTGATGCAGGTTGTCGAGTATTTTGGGTGGGTTCGAAACAATATACAAGATATTTATAAATTGCATACTACAAAATCTGAAATATAACCAAAATCAAATCATGTAAAATGAGAATTGAAATTTCCTATGTTTTTATACGACTTGTATTTGCAACTAACGTTACTGCAGTTTCGTCCTACAAAGACATTTCAAGGACCTTTCATGTTCAGCATATCGTTTTGAAAAATTTCAGACACATTGTCCCACGTAAACACTATTACACTCCGGACACTTGAGCTTATAAACTCCATCTTGTTCTTTGGAATTAAAAAGGAAACTAGTTAACCTGGCATGTGGCCACTTCCACATTGTTTTTTTCTGAAAAATCCCACAATTGTCTATGTTCTTTTTCCAAAATATGTCGAAGGTACAAATTTCTTGATTTCTGATTGTTTGATCTGGGGGTATATTAATCTATACGTAAGTTTAAGGCTTTGTTTTCTGACTAACTTCTGGATTGTGTCTGCATTGAAACCTTTTTTATGTCCTATCTATGTAATTATTCTGATTTCCCTATCAAGATTATCAGCAGGCAAGTATGCTCTGTGTAACATTGAATTGTAGGCTGCTAATTTATGACTATGTCTGACTATGAATATTTTCTGAAGGCGGGAATATCATCTACATATCTGCACCAAAAAAGAATATGTTTTTTACCCTGGTCGGAGTTCATTATAGTGGTCTCCAAGCTGTTAATGAATAGGTCTGCTATAAGTGGACTAAAGAGCGAGGTAAACATTGGAAAAACAGAAGGAAACATTGGCTTCTCCTCAAAAAATGTTTTTCGAACTGTCCAAAATGTTGGCCGTTTGTGAAGAAAAGGACATTTTCAAACTTAATCTATAAGTTTTCAAATGTCTTTATAGGACGAAACTGCAGTACCGTTAGTTACAAATAAAAGTGGTAAAAAACATAGAAAGTTTCAATTCTCTTTCCTTCATTATGATTTCCTACCACGTAGTAATGACTACATCCATCAATTAATTAAAAATTAAATTATGTATATATCATTTTCTATATCAATTTATATTATTTCATATGAAAAATTTATAAATACGGCAAGTTACTGACTAATTGGTCTTTATGGAGGTTTATACATTATTTAGTTACGTATCGGGGTAAACTTTTTGTTTGTCTTTTATCACACTTGAACAGATTTTATTTTGATCAAGGTTCATTTATTTTTTTGATTGTGGAAAATTGAAAAACTAAAAACATAAAAAAATTCCTATCATATTATTTTAGTTACTTAGTTTTTGTTCAGAATTCATTTCTTCTTTGGCTAAGCTGGAAATAAAAAAGGTGAAAGTGACTCATTTCTCTCAAATGTTAATGAATACATCAGTAGATTTATTATTATATCTATCAATATTAAAAAACATAATAGCTTATCTTCCTGAACTGTTATTAATCAGTTAGAAATCTCTAAAATCAATTCAACAAATTATTCTCTGTACCGTAAGCATCATACTTTCCTTTTTTGCTTTAATTTTTTTGGCGACCCTAAGAAATAACTCTGGTGCGCCAATGTCACCGCTGTAAGAGTGCTAAACCGCTACATTTACTCCTTATTTTTTTCACTCGAGATTATTAAAACCCGATTTGGCCAATTTTACTTCCAGTCCACAGATTTCTTTATAATTTCTTTTTCTCCACACATCCCGAGCTACTGGTGGAGCTTTCGTGACAAACGACGATTAATATCAATAACTCCATTATGGTTTAAAGCTCCGTGCGTATTTTGTATGATTAAACTTTTCGTTCGACCGCTTAAAAGCTACAATGAAAAGACTCGCATGCACAAAAAAAGCGAAAAAAACCGAGAGGCAAAATATGGTCTAAGACGGCCAACACTGTTATTAAGGAGATTTTCTTGCAGAGTAAGTATCTCGTCGGGGCCCGTTTAACAGGTCCGGATTCGTGAGAGAACTCTCCGGTAGCTTACCGGTCTGATGGAATTCGATGAGATATTTTTCCTGGGGATATTTATAATTTTTTAAAGGCTTCAGTGAAACAGAGTACATTTTTTTTTAAACTGGCTGCAGGTGGAAGATTGCATCTGATCTGCTGAAATTCAATGTAATTTTTTGTGTGCTATGATCTGTGAACCTGATTTTATTGTTCTAGAAGTTAATTTGTTCAAGAATGAACAAATTCTCAGGGAGAATATTGAAAAAAGTATGTAAAAAAGTTTCCCAATGCAATTTTGGGTATATATTGGTAGTACTGATAAATTTACCAAACTATCATCTTACCTTTTAACATATGTTAGGAATCACACGTTAAAAGTTAAGACCTCGTTAGTCTTTATCTCGCACACGTTTCGACTTTTGACAGCTAGCTGTCTTTCATAGGGGGGTTAGTTAACGGAAAAACAGATTTATATCATATGCTGATGATACAGCAGAAATATATCAGTAGCTACCAAACAGAAATTGAGTTAACATGTATTAAACTACATCAATTTCCTCTGTAAATTCCCCATCATAGAAAAAGTTTATGAGTAAAAGTATCTATGATTATTTTTAGATTTATGAGATGAGATGAACAGGTATAATCAGTTATGTTTAGTCTTGCCTCTTTGCTCTCACATAAACAGCAAAATTTGGAAAATACAAACAAGATATATCCGACAATATTGGCCAATACTTCATGAAAATCCATTTTAGTGTAAGATTTCCACTAATCAATAAAGTGATCATTTCTTAGTAAAAATCTCACGTTGAATAGTTACTTGAATACAAACAAGTGAATATACTGAATAAATGTCTGTAACTTGATAATCCAAATGCATTATAATATCATATACCTGACAGTGCGGAAAAAACTGGGTTAGGTATATTTGGAAGCAGTATATTCTCACTATAGGCCCACTCATATAGGTGTGAAGAACTGAAGGGATGTTCAATTTTGAAAAATGGACAACATAAAATATTTTGCAAGAGTTTGCTAATGCATATGCTAAATTCATATAAAGAATATTTAACTCTATTAATGGGTTCTTTCAGTGTAGATCCGAATTCTCTGAACATAAATATCTTGGATGATTCATATAATTCATGTTTGAAAGAATTTCAAAAAAATCAGGTACTGCAAGACATCTAGTACAAGAATAGTATCGCCAAAAAATATGTCACCGGGGTTTTTATGAAATAATTTTTTGTTGAACATATTCTGGTAACGTAGTTATTGTTAACACGACAGGTGTGAAAACAATTTTCCATATAGTGGAATTGAATTGAATTATAAAATATTCAAAATTCGTCGAAACTTTCGTATGTTCGATAAAACTCGTCTGCACCGGCATTCTATTTGATTATATTTATAAATACCTGCAGGTTCAAGTGAAGAATAGCCGCAGGCCCGTCCTGTATGTCTGGGGTCAAGAGGAGAATCTCTTTTTAACCTTGAAGGTGAAGCGGTTTGAGGTCAACCAGAGTTTGCCCGAATTTTTAAAATCATTGTAGCCGATGCTGAGATTAATAGACATCATTAAATCGAATATTCATCGAGGCATTCCTTCAATGTTGTAGGGTGAATTCATGGTGAAAATGTTAAAACAAAGGTATGAATGTGAATTTTCTTCTGTTTAAGCCACTAAGCCATGGATATTAACAGTTCGAGCTGAAAAACTTTCTTCTAGGTTACTTGTATTTATGTGTTCTTTCGAGGTTATTGAAACAACTAGAGCTTGTCACCGGTGGAAGTAAGTTGATCATGTTTCTAACACGTTAGTCAAGTTTAAGGATCCATTTTCAGAATCAGTACAGTATCGAAATAATGAACTTTCAACTAAAAATGAAAAGATATTTTGGTAGAAATTTCTGGGTACTTACCCAAAGATGTATGGCAATTTATTGAATTTGCAAAGAATGTTACTTCCATTGAATGAAATTCATTTGAAAATATTTATCCAATTTGTCAGTAATGCTGCCATTATTTTTTCAAAAATATATTTATTTTTGATGTAACTTCCATCCACCATCATATTAGTTTCAGGACCATGCATGGACCATTGAGAAAATGAATGTTTGAACACAAAAAATATATTGATGAGAAAATATTAATTGGTTACAAATATTTTGAAGAAAATCGTGCACATATCATGAATTTGGACAATACTAAAATGCTGACAGCAAAAAAGGAGCTTATATATCTTTCAATGGACGTAAGAATATAAAGTTCTGTACTGAGCAATTTTGAAAATTTTTTGAACAAAATTTCATTCGATGTAACAAACCATATATTGTAGAACTTTGAAAAATGACTGCTAAAAGTAGTCTTGAATTTGTTTGAGGCTATTATAAATATTTAACATTTTTGTAGATGCCTGGAATACCATAAATGGAATAGATCACAGAGAATATTCAATAAATCTAATTGTCATTTTCTATCGACCTTCCACAATCTGAAAAATATGAAAATTGTAATGGAGAAGCTCGAAAAAAAACTGACAATTTTTATAACCTGAAAATAATTTGTGTCACTTGTCAAATTAGTCGAGTCATATTTTTATGAGATTACCAATTATTTTGGATATATGAGCAAAATTCATGATATGAAGTGTTGCTGATAAGTTGAAAATTATTTATTTTGTTCTACATCAACGTTCCTGTTCAAAAAACGGTTTTTGATTTTAGGGTAAGAGAATCCAGAAATTTCACCATTCGTGAAAATCTTTTCAAGTACAAAGAAATTATATAAACTTGCCTAAGAAAAATGCCATGGTTGTTATGAAATTATGAGTGAGGAATACTTTCGAGTAAATTTGTATTTATAAAAAAGAAAAGTTCTATGGCTGAATTTGATATTTCAAAAGATAACCAAATTGATGAGGTGAATGAAAGTTGATGGGTTATTCACTAATCCCGTTTGAAACTGAATTATGGTATAATTAGAAAGTATAACTCTTCATTAATAACTGTCCGTTCCGATCAAGCCCAGATAAAAGTGTAACTTCATAAATGACTGCTTGTTGTTAGTCGCCAGAACTTTTGAAAGCTGTTATTTCGTTAATGTGGTGGCATTTTTAATGAGTGCTAATTTGATGATTGTTATTTCCCCGCACATTTAAATTAGGACAAATTCACAAGGTCGCTGTTGTAAATTGTATATAGGTTGAAATAATAAACAGCAAGGTCTGGATGTTTTGAATATTGTGGCCTAATTCACGAATTGTTTTTTCCTATCAATCAAGCGTTGTTATAAATTATCTCAATGTCACCATATCGGTATAATTCATCTAATGTGCAAAGAAAAATGTAAAATAAACACTACGAGCCATACCAATAGAACGATAATAATATTAGCTAGTTTTCAACGACATATGCCTTATGAATACTGTCAACATGTCTGAAGTTTTTACCCATTCAGACTCTTGACAAATAAAAGGCTCACCGATTGAGTTTATATTGGAGGGTTTAAAAATCAGCATTTATTCGTTATCTAGTAAAATCATTGTGAACATTATTTTTGAACTATTTTTGAACGTAATGAATTCATTAAGGTATTCTGGTAGTTCTTTACGTGTATAACTTTGAAAATAATATCATTATTGTATTCGGTATATTCTGCCTTCTATTAAAATCTAATATACAGCATTTTACGCCACTTCAATTCTTGACCATTCTGTAATTCTGTAACTTATGAAGTGGGGCATGATTCAATACTTAAAAACACTCTGATGAATTTCGTATTCACGGTTTCGCGAACTGTTTTGTTTTTCAACCCGCATCGTACATTCAAAACCCACCTTGAACGTTCTGAAACTTTTTCATGTAGTTTTATCCAGTGCAGAGTCAAGGTGAAAGTTAACACGGCAAACTCATAAGTACCCATTACTACTACAGAACAGACATGATAATTTTGAATGCACATGTAGGTAATGAATTAGTTGCAAACATGTAGCTAGGCTATCCGACAACATTCCAATGGTTTGCCGCATATTTGCGACATGTTGAATCAAGGATAAGAAGTAAGGTGCCCATGGATTGTAACACCAATGCAGTGTTTTTCTATGAAAATGTTCCTGTCACTTCTAGGGACCCAGGCTATTGTTCACTTCGGTTAGTAATTTTTTTGGGTGATATATACGTTAGCACATCTTATTTATTTATATTTTGATTTAATTAAATTTTTTTTGCTATCACGATTAGACCTCCACAACACTGTTTACTATTTTATAACAAGCCGCCAAAATAGTCTTCAGAATCGACTGTTTCGAAATGAGATTTTGTATTATAAAATTGATACTAACTGTTTATTCATTAGAAATTAGGACCACTACCTACTACTTCTACACAAACTTTGCGGAAACAAGAATTGCAATTCAACAGTTCAAAATGTGCTCTAACTTTGATTTTCTCTTATACACTGAGAAAAAGTGACCAAATGAAGTCCTTTGCTAAAACCATTAGAATCAATGCAAGTAATAATTTGTTTCTGAAATACAGATGGATTGATTGTGTTGAAACATATTTTCAATAATAGCATTGATTTTATTAATTGAACTAATTTGTATCATGATGTTGCACATGCGTAATCGAGTATCTTGCAGGTCGTGCAATGCAAAAAACCGATTCATTTTGTTTCTTAGGTTCTAACAAAAGGCGTCATGCATGTTGTGGTTGTATTCATTTTTATTTGCTTTGGCACTTATTTCTTCTGAAATGAGCATGAGTGACAGCTGATAAATTGGTATTGAAGGAAATTGGCACTATTGCGATAAAGGATATATCTACCTGCAGTTCAACTCAAGCAATATAACTTGATTCCTGAGAAATGCAAACAATAGTTGAAAGTGATAATACTGTGCAACTAAAATTGATAATTGATGTTAGCAAGGTTTAGTCTGTATATATAAATAGGTATCGTTTTTTTGTTGCCTCATAGCATTGCATTCGTTCAACCTTCGTGTATCTTATGCGGGTCATGAACTGTAATTCATACATTTCAGGCAATAAAAAAATAAATTTGTCTAACTCATCGGACTTCACTGTGGTGACTCAAGAATGTACCAAAGATTAAAAAATAATAATTTGACTAATTTGCAGATATTTGCCATAGGTATTAGATCAGCCACTAGTGGTTAGAGAAGATTATATTAGAGAAAATGTGGATATAATTTTGCTAATATATGAACACTATTGCAACTAATAATGGTTATAAATAAATGTTTCTGAACACAAAATACTTATTTTCGTTGAATGAGATGCCATTCAGAGTAATTGGTGGAATATGGTGGTGGTTGCAATATTTTCAATTATTACTAAACATTTTTCGTTCTGAATAATCAGTTGTCGATGCTTTTTGAAAATACCGAGTTACTAAGATATTTATAACTTTCTGGTTTTATATAGTGTTTCAAGATACTGGGGGATCCATGGGAAACACCCCATGGACGATCTGACAAGCCATTATATCGAAGTTTTATGAGTGAAATCTTATGCCAGACTAAAATTTCTTTCGGATCTTTGTTAAAATGAAAAATGTTTTGTTGGCGAAAATATCCACTAACAAAAATAATCTTTGGGCTTCCAAATTGAAAGATATCGGCGAGTTTTTCTTCAAATCCAATACGTCGTTGATGTCATGTATAGGTCGAATTGAAGTCTCTAGAGTAGTCTATAGTATAATCTATACGAAATCAATCCCAGCAGCTGAATAAAAGACTAATGTACCGGGTCTGATAAATTTACTGGTTAATACCATATAAAACCTCCCACATGGAAATAATGATTAGACCTCGTAAATTATACCACGCCGCCCATGTTATACAAGGAAATTGCCGACGTTCGGTAACTACTTATTTTTTATGCCATTCAAATTGACTTCGTATATACTGTATTGGAACAATGTCACAAGACGGCCCGGCCATCACGCTATAGGTTAGCATCATCAGAAAAAACTGAAGACATCTCCGGTTGACTTTATTCATTTCCAAACTTGGATAATAAAATGCTTGTTATTTAAAAGTGCTCTGATTCTGGTATGTCAGAAAAGTATTTTTATCAAAGATGCTGATGAATATTATTAAAAAAAGTTGTAGAATATAGTGCTTCCGAGAATCATTGTGAAGAACTATCGATGACGACCTGTAAAAGAGATTTTTGAGGAAGCTGGATAGCCATAAACCAGTCACTGTCACCTGAAACCTAAATTAACGGTTGAAGATAATAGGGGTCATTGAAAACCAGCAGAGTTAATGATAAAGATATCTGAGAGATCCATCGGTTCGCAAAAAACCATTTACACAAACCATCAGATTGATGTATAAACATTTCTACTACTGATTTACGACATTCTCAGTAAGTTTCGAAATCACTAACAGTGAAGCAACTGATCTCTAGTTTTTCTGGATATTTCCCACTTTCAAGTGTAGGCTGCAATCCTCCAACTCCAACAACTAATATTGTCAGGTGTGCATCGGGAAAATGGGATTTTTGCAGACAAAATGTACTGGTGGAATGTTCAGAGAACAATTTTATCTGTTGTCATTTCTGTTAGCCAAAAATTCAGGTAGATTTATGTGCTCACTCACATGAAAAATGAAAATTCATCGGTTTCAGAAGTACATATTTATGGATGCTTAGAGTTTGCTATTGAAAAGTACGAAAAAGGTTTCGAAGCAATTTTCATTTGACAAATATCGAGCCGGTTCCCTTAATAGTAATTCATTCAGAACTGGAGAAACTATTCACGATAATAATTTGAAAGTTATTGTGTACTGAAACGCGATTGTTTAAACTGTTTCGTGAAAATCTAACAATAAAATGTATCAGACACTGTAAAAATAGTCAAAAGTCAACACTATCTTCTATTGAATTGTGGAAATTGAGAATACGAAAAGGAGTCGACGACATATCATATGCCAAAATTACCTACCCCAAGTAGGTAATCTTAGGAAAAAGATGGGAAGAAATATATGGAGTATCTGTAATACAGCCCCTATTAGAAAAAAAATCATCTTCTATTGCTTCACCACCGTCGCTTATTCAAAATTTGGCCGATGAAAGTTATTGACCGCGGAATCTAAGGTGAGTCACCCCGTACCTGTAAAGTGTCCTCGGTATTCGGCCGAATTGAATGGGAATCTAGAAGAAGAAGACGGTCGGAGGCAGCTGGCGGTAGATACGCCGACCGCCGCGTATGCCTCCGTATGACATCACGGACATGAATCGGTCACCGTGGGAAAACGGTGCAGCTCATTGCGTATGCTCGTCTGCGCTCTCGCTTCTCGCTGACTTGCATTCATTCGCCAACGATTCGATCGGCGACATGTTGCCACGTGTCTGGTTTTCAGGGAATTTGCTACTTTCTACGAGGTGAAGTTTCTAGGGGATATCTGAATAGGTACTCGACAGGGATTGAAGTCAATTATAATCGATAAACAAAGGTGCAGATACATATTGCGAAAACGATTAGACCTCCACAACCCTGTTTACTATTTTATAACAATACAACAAGAGTCTTCAGAATCGATAGTTTCGAAATGAGATTTTGTATTTTGAAATTGACATGAATTATTTATTCATTAGAAATTAGGATCACTACTACTACTACTACACATACTTTGCAAAAACAAGAATTGCTATTCATCAGTTCACGAGGTGAAGTTTTTCAGAGATATCTGAATGGGTACTCGACAGGGATTGAAGTAAATTATAATCGATAAACAAAGGTGCAGATACATATGGCGAAAACTTTGCATTGAAATACATCGGAAGTGGATTTTATTTGGAGAACATGAGTTGGTTACTCCGTGTTCACGGCGTTATTTAAATTGAATATAACGAAAACTTAACAGAAAATTAATACAATTGAAACTGATGGAGATGATCTAGAGTAGTCAACATAGAAAAAAATAGGATGAAATGTATACAGAGTAAAGGAATTTCAAACAACAAATGAAATCAAAAAGTGTTATACAAACATTTCTCTACATATGACAATTGACACAAATGACAAATGCACAAAGTAGTCACCATTGAAAACAATGAATGTGCTCCAAACAAATGTCGACTAGTTGATTATTAAATCCATTGAAAACCTTTTTCTCACACCAGGACAACGCCTTTCAACGCCCTTTTTCTAACCTATTTAGCAGCATCAGAAGATGACTGGATGACAATGTTGGTGAATTAGCAATATTTCTAGTTGCTATGGAATAGGAGAAAGTACTTTTCGAAAATAATTTAACATTTTCCGCATGAACCAAAATGATATTCGACAGATCTTTGCCCACAGTTATTCCTCAGTATGGAAAAAAGTTTATAAACCTTTAGTAGTTCTTATGATAGAGTGCTAAGCTAAGTAACAATGTAGTCTCGAAATGTTAAATTGAAGCGAATATTCTTTATTTTATTATAAGTTGCAGCGTAATCCTTGAAGAAAATTTGGTTACTGTGAAATAGAGTTTCAGTAAATATATGAAATAAACCTGTCAACTGTGAACTCAAAGATTTCCATTTCTTCTATTATATCCAGATTTTATGACTGACATACTTCAAATTCACTGAGATACTGGACTTGTTGAAATGTCCAATATCTGATAGTCCACGACTGATTCTTATGAATGTATCTACATTTTAAATTTGAGGTTCAAAGATATTCTTCGAATTGATATATAACCAAGACAAATACTTCTACAATTTGGAGAGAAAATCTGTTGGTGATATTGACTATCAAGTTGTGAGTTTTCTCATTTTCTTTCAAAGTAAATCTCTTTGTTTTCCCTTAGTTTAGCGTTTATATTTGCGACATCTTACTCGACTTACATTTATAAAAATGAAACGAATATAAGTATTTTTCATAACTTTTTAAGTTTTTCTCAAAACTCAAAATTAATGGTGATTTGTTGAAAATAATTGTAAAATTTTCAGGTAAATGGTATTTCGAATGTGGCAACATGGCTGTAAGCGTAGCCACAACATTCAACATTATTCACTACCGGCACCAGGACGACCAACACACTGGTTTATAATGAACAATTATACAATGCGACGTACTTTCAGAAATGTGCAAGTTTTTCTCTAGTTGTTACAGTGGAATAGGAATAAATATATTCTCATCTGCCTGAATGGCTCGACTTGACTCGTGCACAATTATAAGGTTAGAGAAAAAACAAACTGCGGGTGGCATTGCTTGCATAATCAACTCGAAGATTGATGAGAATTTCTCAATGAATTGTTAGAATCTTCCCAAAAAGTATCGTCTAGTTAAACAAAGATTTTAAAACAATTAGGAAACCTTAAAATATTGTTTAAAGAATACCATAATGTCTCACATTTTGTTTCTGCTGTGAATTTCAATTATTTTCAGACTATGAAAGTTTGATATTTCACAATGATTTTCACAATAATCCATTTCAGATCTGCGAATTGAACTTTATTCTTCAATTAATTGCTGCGAATTCTTCTATTTGTAGGTATGAACTAAAAAATGTTTCAGAACAGTAAACTTTCTTAGTTGATGTAAAATGTTACTTCCAGAGTGTTACAGTTCTAATAAGTGTGAGTTTTTATTGAATCAATTCTGAAAGGATCCAATTTTAGTTTTCATGAAACACAACCTCCCTATTATTCACTGAATATATGCAATTGAACCCAGGTTTGTGTTTAATAAACCCTACAAAATACAAATCAAGCAGAATACAGAGTCAGATGCTATAAATTC
>WOGL01000437.1:0-14847 GCA_015342145.1 Leptinotarsa rubiginosa | reverse complement strand
ATCTAATACTTTTTTCCCTTCTATAATAAATAACTATTATTCATGGGAGCTATCTAGTTGAGGATATAAAGGTAAAAGCGCACCTTTATAATGGGATGGGACAAAAATAGGTCCTTGAGGTACATAGTTTCGTCTTCCGATGCATAGAGGTCAGATCCCAATTGTTTTCAGCATCCAATACGAACAGCAAAAAAATGAAAAGCTTTTATAGCTAGCTATTCCTTGAAGAAGTTATTAATTTTTTGAAGCGATATGTGAAATTTTATGAGAAAAAAAGTTACATTGAGTTGTTCATATATAATTATTCTCATTGTAAAAAACTAAGACCAAAAATAATTAACGATGGACTAATGAGATACTCAGTTACTGAAGACAAAATTTCTATTTGAATTGACAGGTTCTGTTAGGAATCACATGTTAAAAGGTGAGACCTCGTTAGTCCTTAGCTCGCACAAGTTACGACTTCTGAGGGTTGTCGTTTCTAGGGGTACGACGGCTGTTTAACGGAAAAACGGATTTTAAACAGAAACAGATATTTTTAGGAGAAATTAATTTTTGGGAAAGAAAGTCATACAAGAAGGTGGCATGTCAGTATGGAGCTCCATGAACTCAAATCAAAAAGTAAGAATAATAATGATAATAAATACAAAACAAGACTGTTTAAATCTGTTTAAAATATGTTCTTTCGTTAATTAGATGTCGCCCCGATACGAACGACAACTCTCAGAAGTTGAGAAACTTGTGCGAGTTAAGGACTAACAAGGTCTTACCTTTCAAGGTATGATTCCTAACACGGACTAGACAAAGAGAATACTTATTTGAAATTCGAATCGTAATTCAATTGAAAAATCAACACAACTATCAAAAAAGGATGGAAATATAAAAGATGGAAGTCTCAAGTTTTAATAGAAGAGTAGAGTATGTATTGCGATTTACTTTAGACTAATGCGTTAAGTCTTTCCAATGACAGACGCATATTATAAATGTATCCTCAGAGAAACTTGATTCACAATATCAACGATATGTATCGATATGAAATATTTTTTATTGAAATATACTCTCACAGAATCATGATTCCATTCAACTCATATTTCACTACAAATGCGACATCCCTCTTTCTTCTTCTCAATTTTTCATGATCTCGATCGATGAGATCGATTTACATTCAAAACATTTTTGTTTGAAAATTGAAATCGGAATCTTTAGTATTTATTTTAACTACCAAAGAAAGGGAAAGTTTCTGTCATACGTTTTCTACAGACTGAAACTTTACTTTTGAAAAAATCGCTATTTGAGTTGACAATCAAACAATTCATTTTTGTCACAATATTTGGGGGACTGTACTAGTAATGCGATATTTTCTCTAACAATTTATTGATGCAAAAGCAACAAATATATTTTCATGATGAGATCTTTCTTGTTCAAGACATAATGGGCGGAAGCATATAACACAAAAACTATTAGTACATTTGAATAATATTTTTATGATACAAAATTTACAAAAATTCGTTGCTAGGATGTGTTATTTGTGAACGGTTACAATACACTATACGATCGATAATCAAATGGGTTTATTAATTCACAAAAACCTACTATACAAAATTCGCGACATCATCATCAGGTCGCCTTTGATTACGCAGAATAATCCAACAAAGATTTTACACTAACAATTTGTAAAAATACAAATACATTACTTAAATATTAAGCATTTCTCTATCACAAAGAATGTGTAAACACCTGAGAACAAACACACTTAACTGACGAAATCGATTTTTTCGACCGTTCGAGCATAAAATGAATAACTGAAGAACTTACAACTAAATAAATAGAATTAAAAAATAAATAGGAGAAATATGATATAAAAATAAATAGATACTATAAACAAAACATAAGACATAACACACAACAATGTGCAATACTTCCAGCTTTTAGGAAAGGAAACATTACAAGCAGGTCAAGTAAAAGTTTTTCTCGGTGAAAATATTGTTTTTAAAAACTACTGCAGAAATGAGCACGAATCAGTATTTTTAAAACCAGTTGAAAATTACATCCACCAGCTGAATTTGAAACAATTTTTGGGGATAGAAAACTTGTCCAGTTCAAAAATCTTAATATTTTTTAACTCAACCCCGGGCTGATTTCTTGTTCATTCCATAAATATAATTCAATTTGTCAGAGAACACAAACATCTGAATGCATCATAAATGAATCATTGATAATCAAATACCCACAAGTTTCACTCTCGTGAATTTCAATAGATGCCACCAGTGTACATCGGTTTCGGCCTATTGGGCTTCATCAGCACTGGGCAGGCATCCGTGGAATAGAGGTGAAATGTAAAACCCAGGGAAAATGACATTTTTTTTTATCCAATCTTGATATTTTTTCGTCTCATTCAGCATAGATAAAATGATTCCGAAGAAAATTCCGCTTACAAACATTGAATCTAGAGAATGTAATGTCAAGAGAATATAAAAATGTATAAATATATAATACAAAGTGAGCGGTTTACATTGATTTGCACCGGCATCATTATTCAGTGATGAAATTGCACATTGTCCATAATTAGGAATATAAAAGAATGCTTTCAATGAGGTACCTTGTCTATAGCACGTCTGAAAACATCAGACCAAAAAGAATCAACAATATTCAGAAATATATTTCCCAAAGTATGTGTTCAACTAGATATTTTCTCATTTCTTTTTGGTCTGGCTTGAGCTTATTAATATAAACAACTTTTAACGAATTTGGGACGTGACAAATAACTTCAAAAACTGTGCCTAAGCTCCTTTTTGGCAAAGTCAGGTAATCCAATTAAGAGAAACCAAGCCACGACCACCAATAATAATATAAAACTAGAGTCAAATATCAGCATTGAACAACGAGAACAACAACCAGAGTTAGTCAGGCATATGTTAATTTTTAGGATAATTGAATTTTTATTAGTGTGGATATGCTATCACGAGTCAAATGGAACTATAAAGTTGAGAACAATCAGTTATCGGACCATCCAGTGATGATCAACCTGTGAGTCAAAGTTTCAAAATTACCATATCTGATGAGACAATATGTAGAAATCATCCCGAATCGTAGACCCTGAATGGATATAACCATACCAGCAAATCTCAGTGGCGACCAATTCATCTACCATATTTCGATTGAATATTTGAAACAAATGAATTGGTCTCAAAATTGTCGAATGTTAATCACTTGTAAGTCACTTTCGGTTTGGCTGAGGTGCTAAATGAGACCTTTGTTTGTATTTACTCAAGAATTGTAGATTCTAGCTGTTAAACGAAAGATAACCTCAATAGCTTGATGTTATCAACGATCAAAAATACAAATTCCACTGTTATCTGAAGGAAATATTGCAACTACAATAAAAAAGGACCGAAGTGTATGTTAAATATTAATTTCCATAGAATAATTGAAAGAGTCTTGGAACTAGTAACTCCTTGACATCTGTTATCTGTCATATTCCAATATATTTGTCACTTGTTGATCGTCTTTCAAGGAATCTCACCTACCTCTAATATTCCGATTGTATGGCCTATTTCAACGTTTACGTTTGAAGTAAATGAAACAAATATATTTCCTAAATCCTTATTTACTTCGAACTTTCTCCAGATAACTAATTCAGTTCTACTTCAAGAAGATCTGGATCGCAAAGTCTTCTATTAGCCCGTTTCAATGTTGATACCAATATTACAAACTTTTAGCTTGTGGTTTGATATCGGTATCCTCTCTGATGACCATTCCATTCGAGAAAGCTAGTTTTCTCTACATTCATGATGAAATAAATGTTGTCTTCCGTGCTAATTTTATGAAAAAAATTGTAGTTTTTTTCCATGATTTCATACTGAGAGGAGATTCCATACTGTTGTTGAACACTTTCCCTCATCTGCAGATAATTTATACCTGCCTACAGGAAATTCATTAGAGATCCAAAACTGTTGGTCCACAGAAAAGTCAATGGGCAAATCATCGTCAATACCGGAGGCCATAGAAAGAAGACTGACAATAGTCATTTCAAGAATGTACGATCTACCCAAATTAAAAAAAAATATTCAGCTATACCTGATGGTTAGTTCCATTCGTTACACCTAAGAGCTAACAAAACACTTGGTTCAGTTATGTTTCGTATAGGAACACACAGTCATACATCAAAGACTCAGAACTTGATGTTGTCACACGAGATCACTTTGGCCAGTTTTCCTATTTACTAAAGGGTACGAATACATAGATAACTTGGTACCGGCCAATTTCTTCATGGAAAAAATTGAAGTGAAAGTACACCATATTTTCCAAGTTTAAGTAGGTAGGTACTGATTCCGCTACTTAGATAACAGTTTCGTTATATGGAACTACGAGCAGAAAAATCTTTTAAAATTTTCAGCTCCATGAAAGAAAGAAATCTGAAAGATAATTCAGTTCACCATGAAGATGGAGGACGTATTGGTCACCAGAGAGATACGGCAAGGGATTCATTTCAAATGACAAAGTAGGAATGGGCAACAAGAGACTGCATTTGACGATTCACGAAGGACATTTCTTGCTGAACACTTACTTAGTAACAAAGGTCGACGAATTGAAATTCATAAGCAAACGATAGAGGAAACCTAGAAGGTCATTGTAGCTTGGTCACCTACAAAACAGAAATTGAGAGTTTGATTGAAAGAACCCGCCAATGAATAAGCCAAATGGAAATAACTATGAGTTGAGCTTAGGGGTATAACTATTAATTCAGTGAAGAGACCAGTTTTGTACTCTTGAAACACCAACACCTCGTGCATGCGAAACATTAGCGGTTATAAACGTTAATAGTGATTCTAACAAGTTTTTGCTCCAACAAAAATTCACCAATGACTCGACATTGGATGAATTTATGACCATCAAGTTAGAACTCAAGAGCAATCAGTGCAGTGGGATGTCATAACTCAAGAGCAATTAGTACGGAGGAAACATTAGGACATCTTTGCGTAAAACGATGAACGTGTCGTTAAGACTATTATTATCAAATTTTGACTCTAATAAAGCCTCCGGAGGTGTTGACTATTCACATTGTTGAAGTGTTCAAAGAACACTAATGCATAGTAGCCAAATCCATTATATGTTTACTCATTGACAGATTAGTCATCACATGTAAGAACTCATGTATCAATATCGCTCATTAGTCATCTAGTTTCACGCGCTTTGAGGACGAAGGAACACCTGGGAACCTAACCAGGAAGAGCCGTTTCCGTCGCCTATATCTGGTCGTGACCAGAGAGAAAGAAAAAGAAAGAGGGGGAGATTACAAAAAAAGAACGATAGAAACAATAGTACTAGAGAGACAAGGAGAACGAAGAAGACAAAGTGAAACAAAGAGAGGGGGGAGTAAAAAAGGGTAGACAGGGTTCAATGCTCATTCATTATGTTGATTGAGAAATCAAGTCGAGCAAATATAGATTTGAATTTTCAATAACTCATCGCACCCAAATAATCATGATAATATTAAAAGTTACTTTAGCTCAGAAAATTTGAAGTAATAGGGCCCTGTTAGGTGTCAATATCTTCTGAGAGATATTTTGGGATCAACATGCCGTATATCCAGATGTTTAATGACGAGTGAGACGTATAAGAAGGATTTTTGCAATAACTTAGAGGAAAAGTTGCTAGACTTTGTAGTCACCCAGTACCTTAGACTGTTTTTTTTTTCGTTCAAGATATTGATACGTATTACATGTTCATAATCGTGGTTTGGGTCTAAAATGTACACACACTTATCTCAAGTATCTTACATGTTACCTCCATTTGGAGGTTCTTTGAACAGTCATGGTAGAAACTTACTAATACAGTTCACTGATCTAGATACTGATGATGAAGGTTTTCAGGGAAATAAGTTGATTGTTAGGGGTGTGTAGGTGAGAGAAGTGGATTCATCATGTCTCCACTATAACGAATCCCCAACGAAAGAAACTAAGCAAAAATGACATGATATGACGGCCACTATTGCCTCTGAATTGTGGACTCTAACAACTCGAGCCTACCAATCGATAAACAAGAGCGGATCAGAATATAGAATGATTTTGAATACACTAACCAGTTACTTGATGGAAATTAATAATACTACCCATGATGATGATTATACAATTTCCACATTATGCTTGTTATTCAAAATGCGTTCCACTACTTGGACGTTTCATCAGTTCAAGGAGAACTGAAGTAGCATGCTATCACTACGAACGCAGTTTTTAAAGCATACGATTGTCGCTTTGGCAGTTGGAATTGCAGCAGCATATTCATACAAACAGCTTCATTTTTGAACCTACTAGAAGTGTAGTTGAAAATGTCTTGCATAGAATTCATGGTGTAGAATTTGCATGAGTGTCATCATGGGTAGACTATGTTCAATTCATTCAAAGAGTTATATTCATAAGCTCAAGAGGGGAATTTTGACCTAATCTCGACCAATCCTCTTATGGATCTGCTGGTGCTTCAGCAAATGTGCTTTTTGTCTGAACGCTTTGGCGCAGGTTTCGCATCTAAACGGTTTTTCGCCAGTATGCGTCCTCAAATGAACTTTGATGTTACTTTTATTCAAAAATCCTCTATTACAAATGGTGCACCTATGAACGGGCTTCTCCTTCCCCAACAATCCCAATGTTTGATCGACTTGGAAAACGTTCGAATTAGAAGAAGGCTGGTGTTTCTTCCTATTGCATCTGGATTTCCTTGACGAACTGGACGTTGTGGTGGTTGTGTGGGGGTAATTTTGACCTAGCATATCGGGACTCCTCACTCGCTGGTCATCACCCAGGCTGTGGAGGTATTGGGGCAGAAACCTCCCGTTTACTGTCACGAGAAGGTTGTCCGTTGTAGATACTACATTAGCAGGAGGACTAGACGTGGTTATCAGATCGTTTCCATAGTTCGTCGAACTTGGTACCTCTTGTTTTATGGGAGGCCCATTCTGGAGCCGGTTCTGCAACAGAGGCATGTAACCGTGTGAGAGAAGGCTTTGCAACGTTGACCCGCCCTGCTGGGGCTGGATTTTGGCATACTCCGCAACCTGTTGCACCTTGTACTCACTGGAACAGGGTATCACAAACTCCGATAGACCGTCTTGAGCGATGATCACGCCTTTGGATTCGTCGACACATGCTCCTTCTATGAACGCGTCCAAATCCATCCAGCTGTCTCTGGAGCCCGTGGCATCTTCGCTTTCGGGATTGTTGCTAGGAACCGTCGTATCTGCTATGGCTGAGCCTATGATAGCAGCGAAGTCGATCGTAGATATGTCGTATTCAGCCATCTCCGTCTTCACGTGAGTGGCGGAGTCTACCGAAGGATGACTGCAATCTTCGTATTTTATTGAAGACACTGAGTCCGGATCGACACAATCCGCATAATCGTCACTAGAAAAGAAGTTTTTGGTGTCTTGGTCATCCGCAGAGTCCGCACTAATGTTACACGTCGAACTTGACACTATATTTTGTTCGTTATAACTGTTGTAGGTGTTGTTGTTTTCTTCCAGATTTCTTTGGGATATGGAGTGATAGTGGTGTCCTTGTATTCCGTTTATACTCAAGTTCGCTGTGTAACCCGTAAAAGGGGGGAGAGGTTTCATCTCTGTTAAACTAGGGTTCATACTGTGCGAGTTCAACAAGAGATTGTCTAAAGCCTCTATGGTGTCTTTCGATTCCATTTCACTGTCGTCCTGGCTTAGAGAAGACTCCAGTAGCAACTTGTCGGAGCCTAGGTTGCTGATGTGGCCGTCCATGATGAGTTTGTGGGTATCGATGAACTCGTTATGGAGACTCGAGTTGGAGTTCCAACAGGAGGAGATGAAAAGAGGGTCGACTTCATCCATGTGTGAACCATCGTTAACTGCCATACTTGCGCTTTGGGGAACGTTGGGATATTTCATTATCTTCATCGACTGCGGGTGATCGTAGACAGTGGAGAATGTGGAAAATGGAAATGAGCTCCAATTGTCATTCCAGCATGTTGGACCCCTGAAACAATATGAAAGAATTAATAATATTCTGGTAGAATGAAATGTCGAGTTTGGCATGGGTGGAGCGAAAAGATGAGAAAAAAATTTTAATTCTCTAATTCAAGGCACAAGTCAGCCACATCCTAATAAGAAGTTAAAGCAAGCCTTTGAATTTTGATGAAATTTAGGAAGAGCAACAAAAACTCGCCATCGTGAGCATGCCGTATGTCTGTTCAGTTGGTCGTGCTTTCGATTTTGAACAGTAACATCGATTTAGAAAGCCGTTGAATTTTTTTTTCTGTAACAACAGTTCTTGGGTTTTTTTTTGGAAAATATATGATGAGATATAACGGATTAAATTCATTCGATGCAATTCTGATACTTTTAATGTTTGGGCATATATTTGGGCATCGCAGCAATGTAGATCACTTCGACCATTACACCATAGCCTTTGATAATGTATGCCGCATTAGTAGACGAAACGTCAGATATAAAAACCTGTTAGAAACTATTATGACGAAATATAAAGGGCAACCCTCTAGACGACGATATATAAAACTTTTTGTAGAGCCGAAAAGTGACAAAAATACAATTTCTTTGGGCATTTACTTCACTTCAGAATTACCCTGTGAGTTGCTTCCACCGTAGAGATGAATGACACCCCTTCTTGGAGAAGTGAAAATGGTTTCATTGAAAATAAGTAAGAAAAGCAGCTTGTGTTGTGAAAAATGTTTTGTGAAAGTCAATTCTACTACAATAACAATAAACCGCGGTCAAAAAAAATGTATCTTGATTTTCCAGTTAATTATGCATCACTTAATCAAAACTATTTTTCTATATATATACTTGAACAGGAATATTGCAAGTGCGATAATTATCAAATAACAAATCTGAGGTATTTTTCTTTTTCTGGAGGTATTTTTGAAAGGTCTCAAAATAGATTTCCGTTAAAAAAATGAAAAAAAAAAAATGTTATTATTCAAGTTGTTATCAACAATTCACTAAGGTTGGAAGCTTCATTGCTACATGACAGCTACATAAAAATGATTTTTTTAAATGTTTATTGACCATTATTGTATGTGTATTATGAAGAAAAGAAAATTGAAAGCTTTCTATGTTTTTTACCACTTTTATTTGTAACTAACGTTACTGCAGTTTCGCCCTATAAGGACCTTTTCAAACTTATACATTAAATGTAAACAAACCTATACATTAATGTATAAGTTTGGAAATATCCTTATAGGACGAAACTGCAGTAACGTTAGTTACAGATAAAAGTGGTAAAAACATTGAAAGTTTCAATTATCTTTTCTTCATAATGATTTCCTACCACGTAGTAACGGCTGCATTTATCAATTTATTGTATATGTATTAGTTTATTATTATTAAGGTATTATCACACACAAGCTTCAAGCTGCAGTGATTTATCATGTTTATTTTCTATTCTATTTCTATCTATTATTCTGATACCATTTGTAAATTGTTGGAAAATAAACATTATTATTATTATTATCTGCTATTGTTTGAAATATTGCTATGAGCAAATGCGTTGTTTATCTCGCTCTTTGATGAGCAATTGAATTTATGTTATAAACAATTGAATATTTTCTATATTTTTTCTCTTTCTACACAGTGTAACAAAAACAACCATGTATTATTTATTGAGAAAAAAATTATTTATATTTTATATCGGATTTTGAAAATTCTGTTCTCGTTTACTCCGTCAATCACCTGTCTTTTTTTTTAAATTCATAACTTATAAACTAATTGAAATATGATGGAAAAATTCAGGGCTTATTTGTTCTCTACTAATCGAAGAACAAATTGAGCCCAAAATTTAAAGTCATACCCAAGTATTTATTCCACTTATAGAATTTGTTTATAAAAAAAAATCAGAAAATAATACCTTCAATTTGTATGTTTAACCGAGTTTCACCTTCAATGGGGATAATTAAAAAAATGAGTTTGCCATAAAAGTAGTATTAATAACATTAACATTTCCAAATATAATCTCAAACATTGAAACTGAGCCAAATTCAATTGATCAGAATTTCGCTCTACGTGAAGTACATTTTAGGCCGTCGCACCGTTTTATTAATAATACTAATAGCTTTATTCATACATATATACATTAAATATTACAATAATTCGAAACACTGACATTAAGAAATGCAGTGCAAAGACAGAGAAACCCACTAAAACCCAATTTGTGCGTTACAGTCATTATATTCAAAATTTATATTTGGGGAATCCCCTTGGCATTCGTCAAATATATGAAATATGATATATGAAATAATGTGTAAATCAATCATAAAGTGTACCCCGTATTATTGAAGTAGTCCTAATAATAATTGCCACAGCACTAGTGATAGTTTTGTCTGTAGAGAGAAACTTTTTGAGGTTAATTAAAAATGAGCTAGCTCATTCTGTAAATTATTTCACTCCATAGAGATTTCAATCTTAAAAAGAGTCGCCAACGTCTCTTCGAATTCCTGTGTCGGTACATACCTTGAGATAATAATTATCATAGTTTTTTGTTGTTAAAAATTTGCCTTATTTAAGTTTGTTTTTTTTATAAATCTTCTTGTATAATATTTCACAGCTTGAAATTGATTTATCTATTAATTTCATCATTAATGAATCGTCTGAAATACTTATTTTCAATGTATATACGTTTCGCAATAAACAAGGGCCTCATGAAGATTTTTCGCCACTGTGTGTCGACATTCCTCAAGTAAAAAATCCAAAGGTGATCACAGATTTTTGGCATTAGGTAAATTAATGAAAATATGATCACATATAAAATGGTAATCGAAAAACTATTCATCTTCATCATATTAAATATACATATGCAAATTGTTTAATTATTATTAAGTAACGAGTCAGTCTATTCATAATTCAGAATATATTAGAAGTTGTCGCAAAATTAAAACTATCGCGCGACAAAATAAATTCAAGCGGCCTCACAAACCGATGCTTTATCCATAATTTTCCATCGGATTGTCATCTCCATATTACCTGGAAACTGCAAATTTGGATTTATGCATAATCCAGGTAACAGATGTTGGCAAAGGGAACCCCTTACCTCTTCACAGGTACCAAATCATCCCATTTGATAAGAATAATGGATAAAACCGAATATTAAATTGAGAGAGTTTGATCAAAATTATTTTTCAAAACCACTTTGTTCCATGTTCTTGACTTCATCTGAAGACTACAGTTTTAAACATTGATTCATTTTCTAGTCGAACCCACAATCCACAGGAACTCAAAAAAATCATTATGAAGGGAAACAAGGTATTGAATGAAATGTTTGTGTAACAAATATTCTGAAATATTGATAAATTTGTCAAATATATAACTTAAAAATTTCAGCTATTCGAAGTTATCATAGCAGTTGTTTTTTCTTTTGTAAATTATGTAAAATTACGCAACAACATTTTTGAGTAAGAAGAAATAAAAAAATTAAATAAAAATAAGCAAAAAACTAAAAAATAATTTTAAAAAATAATTAGGAAAGAATTCAAAGTTACTTCACGACATTTAGATTGTTAGTATTCACAATCGTCTTCGGGTGATGACTAATTTTATTTGTCCTTTCATAGACTTCGAATCTTAGTAGAATCATAGTAGACAATTTAAGTCCAAACTAATGAAATTCACAGAATATATTTTTTTTTGCAAATAGATATAAAACACTAGGTATACTTGGATACATAAATAAACATCTTACTAAACCCCTGATCCTTCACGACACGAATAATCATAAATAATTTCACAGAAAATTTCAATAAACATCGTAATGTAACAACATCAAATGACACGGCCCTGCTCCGAAGCTAACGGAAACGTTCGATAGTGAGTTGTGCATTAATAGTGTTTTTTTAGAGAAACTTCGCTAATTAAATTGAATTTTACGGAAGTTATGAGTGTCAATAGCGGGGGGAAACCCCCTGATATAAATTGGACCCCAACATCCGGAGATATAACAGACGACGATGCCATGTTATTGGACACCCCGATAGGTAACCAAAAAATAATAGAAAAAACAAAAGTAGCAGAAAATAACGTAAGTAGAGTACCATCAAGATTACAAAGATTTTTAGAAAATTTTGGTGAACAATTAACAGCCGATTCGGAAACAGTAGATAATATTGATGGAATTCAGAGAATAGGTGAAAAAACGTCAACAACCAACGATAAGGGACAAAGTAAAGAAATACAAAATTTACGCTATGGTCATATGAATACAGGTCCGTATCAAGTATATATAGAGAGTACGGATGAATCGCGTATAAATCCTATGAAAATAGGCGAAATTGTTTTGAATACTTGGCCACTACTAGATAAAAAAATTAAAAATATTGATATGGTTGGTAGAAGTCGAGTACGAATAAATTTCAAAGACTTATATAGTGCAAATTATCTTTTAGACGCGAATGAATCTAAAGTTTTCAAAGAAAAAAAAATTAAATCATACTTACCAAAATTCTTGATATATAGGCAGGGAGTTATTAAGGGAATACCTATAGATTACACAGAGGAGGAAGTTAAGTGTAAAATCAAACCCCTAGATCAAAACGATAGTCTTGAAGTCGAAAATGTCAAACGATTCAATCGAAAAGTGATAGACGAAAATGGAAAGGTAAATTACGTACCTACTCAAACCCTATTGGTAACATTCAAAACACAGAAGCTCCCTAAAGAAATTCATATCAATAAAGTAGTGACAACGGTCTACCAGTATGTCCAAAAAGTTTTACTTTGTTATAATTGTTATCGTTACGGACATATTGGCAGACAATGTAAAAGCAAGCCAAAATGCTGCAGATGTGGTAATAATCATTTGAGTACAGAATGTCAAAGTTTAACAAAAATCAATTGTTTGCATTGTAATGGAGAACATTTGCCTTATGAAATGAAAATTTGTCCAGAGTTCGAAAGACAAAAATCCATAAAAGCTACAATGATGGAACTGAATATAAACTATAACGATGCGGCAAAAAAAAATCCTAAACAGAGTTATGCAAATGCCGTTAGCGGAAAATTTAAAAAAATAGAGACGGAAGCCAATGCGGGACCATCAAGGTCACTTTTTCAGAATAGGGCAAAACGACCTAGGTATTCATTAACAGAAATTGATACTCAAATGGCTCATAGAGAAATTATTTCACCAATTGAAACACCCAGAACAGTTGGAGGAATTTTAGAAAAACCGCAGTATAAAAATAATTTACATGATATAAATACTATAGAAAATATTACAGAAAAGGATTTAGTGAAATGTGTGTTAGAATTGGTTAGTTCAATAATAAAAACAATGAAGGAAAAAAACTCTTTCGAGGTTGATGAAGCAGATGTTCTAAGAATGATAAAAATAGGAATAAATAATACAAATATTCAACATTCGATAAATTAAAGAAAGAATTCAATTTTTGTCAATGGAATTGTCGTTCAGCAGTAGCAAATAAAAACAATTTAGAACATCTGCTTGATCAAAATGATATTTCTTTTGCACTACTTTCGGAAACATGGTTCAAACCAAATACATATTATAATTTTTCTGGCTATAATGTAGTTCGATTGGATCGAGATGATGGTAAAGCAGGAGTAGCTATTTTGGTTAAAGCAAATATTCACTATGAACAAATACCTGCCAATATTACTACATTTCTTGCCGTGTGTGTGAGAGTTCAATTGGGCAATATTGGTAACATAACTATAGTGTCACTATATGTTAAACCTAAAACTATGATCTCAAAACAAGAATGGATTCAGTTTTTCAATAACGTACCAAAACCATGTCTCATAGGAGGGGATTTTAATTCACACCATACAGCATTCGGTAGTGAAGTTAAGGACTCATACGGCCAAAATCTTTTGGAATCCCTAGAGGAAACCAACCTAATATACCTGAACAATGGAGAACCAACCTTAGTATCATATCTGAACCAGAGAAGAAGTGCAATAGATATCACATTATGTTCACCGGAAATATCTCAATATTTTACCTGGACTACAAGTACGGACCCCCACGGATCGAATCACCTACCAATCTTCATCAAATGCTCAATGGAGGAGGCTACTTCAAAATTTTGGAAAAGAACACACAAAATATGGAACCTTCGAAAGGCAAACTGGGAAAAATATACAAACAATTTTGAACAAACAGAAGGAGAGGAGATGAATTACCAAGAGCTGATAAACGAAATAAATAAAGCCGCAGAAAAATCTATACCCAAATATCCTGACAAAGATAAATCGAAGAAGAAAACTGGTAAAATCTGGTGGAATGATGAATGTGATAGGGCATGTAAGAAAAGGAAAGAACTGTATATCAAATACAGAGATGAACCGTGTATTGAAAATCTCAGCAACTACAAAAAGCAAGATGCGATGGTGAAAAAAATAACAAATAAAGCGAAACGGGACAGCTGGAAACATTTTTGTTCATCACTGAACAGAAATAATAATATGAAAGAAATATGGAATAAAGTTAATAGGTTTAAAAACCGGAAACAAAGTAATAGAAATCCAATAGTCGAAGAAGGGTGGATAGAAGATTTTCATAACAAAATTGCACCAGCCTGGGTGAGCCCCTTGATAGAATTTGATGAAAGCCATATAAACAACGAAATACAGAAACCATTCACTCTCATGGAACTCAATATAGCTCTTCGTCAATATAACAATACAGCTCCAGGAAAAGATAACATTCATTACTCCATGATTGCGGAACTGCCAATCAAAATGAAACAGAAATTACTATCTATTTTTAATAGAATATGGAGGGGGCAAATAGAAATCCCACAGGAATGGCACGAGTATATAGTGGTACCTATACTCAAACCAAAAAAACCCGAGAATCA
>WOGL01000436.1:0-14893 GCA_015342145.1 Leptinotarsa rubiginosa | reverse complement strand
CACGCATGAGTCTGCGTAGACTGTTCTTAATGTCTTCCAGTTGTCAACATATCGTTACATCACATCACTCCAGGAACCTCATTGCATAGCTTCTCACGGAATCAACATAATTACTGAAAGCGAGAATAAAGAAGTCCAAACGGTATGAATAATGAATGTAAATAACTTTTCAAGTACTTTCACATAAAATAAATCAGAGTATTACTTATGTTCAGTGACAATAATAGGTAACTCAATTATTTCTTGGCTTGCATTTTTTTCAATTAAATACTACAGTGAAATAAATCATCGGTTATAGATCATGTGAGCAATCTCCTATTACTTGAATAACGCATTACATACGGATTAATTACATAATAACTATCGAAATCTTTGTCGAGAAGTTTCATCTCTATTCTCAAAGGAACTTTCACATGAATCTGCACGCAATAGTAAAATTAGACGGAATAAAAAATCAGTGAAAACAAAAATCAGTTTTCAACATTCTAATTTGTTTGATGAATAAGAAGGTAATGTTGGTAGAAGCGCTTTTTACAGAATATCAATAATTTCGGTAGTATGCAAGAATTGTCAAAGAAAAACAACAGTAGCTACGAAATATTCATTATTGGTCACTTTATTAAAAGGGCTTCTTTTCGAGCCTATATATACTAAATAATATATTCCTACAACTGAGTTATAACCAAATTATTGTTCCTAACTTCACAGAAAAAAATCATAAAACACACAACATATCTTTGTAGTTGATGGAGTCTGAAAAAAAAATCGCAATTATGAATTCTCTTTCATCCACTTCTCCTGAATCTTATATCTCCTAAAAAGTCTCCTTTCCATTCATATGAGTTATCAACTCGAGTTCGTGAAAAAAATATTCAAATAATTTTTTGAGTGAATTTTCTCGTTCATATCATGAATCTTTTCAATGTGGAAGTTTCCTCAAACATGCAAAAAAAATGTTCTCGAATCATTTCAAAATAAATTGATTAAGGCTTTCGCGGCCAAGATTTTCAGCCACTCGTGCTGGCGAAACGTTAGGTAACAGTTCCAAACCACGACGGCTTTTAAACCCGAACGAAGATCGTAACACATTTCAAAACAGTTTTTCGTTATTTGCAGGATATCTCTCATAATTATTTTATAAAGAAATGATAGTAGTAGAAACACGAGCCATTACGAAGTAATAATCTCTGCATTGAGTACTACATTTATGACTAACTAATTCAAGAAATATGTGTCTGAAGAAGATTTTTTTGTGGATCATCATAAACTTTGAAATCGTAGGGTCTCAGATTATACCTCATCAAAACCTTCGTTAAACAAACTGTGTTAGACAAACATAGAAACTTGCTTAGAGCGAATATGTTATGATATTGTAACGAATCTGAAGCCGCCTCTGACCGATATGCCGGCCAGCGAACAAACACATGACGTCACCGCGAAAGTATGCAGTCGGCAACCGCCAATAAAACTCTAGAAACGAACCGACTACAGATTTCTAGAACGATCAATATATTATGAGTACGGTTTCCTGACCCAAGTGAGCAGTTAAGAAAGTGAATCGAGCGGCTAAACAAGAAATTCAAATAGTGGAAATGAATGAAGCATTAGTTGCTAAGTGTAGTAAATGAATTAATTTGTGATAGTGAAATATTCTTGGAAATAAATTTGTTTAAGATAGTTAATTTTTTAATTTGTCACAATATACAGATTATATACAGATTATACAGACTGATCAGCTATTATCTCTACATATAACAAGCATTATCTCAGTCAACAAGAGATAAGAAAGAAATGTTGCATGGTGGAGTAAAAATTTGGCGATGAAGATGAGACAACAAACTGAAGAAGCGTTTCAGAGTGCAAGAAAATCCTTCCAGAGGGTAAGAAAAGCAAGTATGTGAAATCAATGCAAAAGGTCACCAACTGAAAACAAGACCTTGAAGAAATCTCGTGAAGAAGGCAATATGATAAGGACGAACAGACCAAAGTATGCCCCAGAAAATAAGGTACACTCGATAAGAACTCAGGTCTCAATGAATAATATCTAACGGAAAGACTATACTAGAGCATCTCAGGTTGCACTTCCCCGAATCAGAAATTACAAATGTAAAGCCGGAAACTTGAACAAATTCAGAATTAAGGCCCCTAAAAGAATATTCAGGGATTTTTGGGAAAGAAAATTGTAGATTTGGAAAAAATCGAATGAGTCGTGAACCCATTCCGATCATACGGCTCTCCAGCTTCCTGAAATAACATTCTCTGCAAGTGGCCGTCGACGGATACCTCTCGAATACAGTTATCTGTATTGCCTCCAACCCTCTTTCTATTGTATATCAACATCTTATTGGCAAAAAACAAGACTCCGATATATTGCTTTGCTGACGACAGCACACTTGTTTCGTCATTCCATTTGGATTTCACGACATCTTCACCGACAGCAAAAGGTTGCATATCTCAATGAGGATCTAGAAATAATTTCGAATTGAGGTGAAAATAGTCAGATTCAATTCAATGCCACAAAAACCCAGGCATCGGTATAATTGTGAGGTTAGGCAATTCCACTTTCTGCTTCGATAAGTTAGTTGGGGGTCAAAATGGACATTAATATGTCTTGGCACAATCATGTCGCTGGAATTGCAAAGACTGCTTCTCAAAAGCTTGGAATACTGTTACGAATCAGAAAACTATACACAAGTTAGTAACTTTTGATGCTTTATAAAGCTCAGATCAGACCTTCTTTGGAGTATTGTTTCCATGTATGGAGCTCCGCCCCTAAGCATAACCTGAAGCTGCTGGATTCCATCTAGAAAAGAGTCATCTGCCTGATTGGAGACGCGAACATCACTTGCAACCTTGCTTGATAGTCTGGAATAGTAATATACCCGAAAACACAAACGTTCACAAAGAATGCATCCGAGAAGAGAACTGAAGAGCTACTTCAACAAAACTGGGATCGTCTCAAAACAATCACAGCGCTATTCATAGAACACTGAAGACTGAGAGAATACCTAAACAAAATATGGATGTACAACGGAGACTGCAGCTGCAGGCGATGCAACAAAGGATCGAGACAGCCCGTCATGTTTTTTGAGAATGTGGTGCTCTGGATCATACGAGGCAAACAATTCATGAATAACCTAATTTATATCCTGAAGAATATGGAAAACAGCCTCAAAGGAACCTGTACCAACTAACGCAGGGAACAAGTTATTTGAATGAGAATCATCAAATGGGGAAAACGCAATGAGCCCATGAGGCTGCAATGTTTTCCGGAGACTTGGAAACTGGGATTATCTTCATATGAGAAAGGCGAAGTAGGTAATGAAATTATTCTATAGATTTATTAGCATGATCTGGCATAATTATATAAGTAATTCTTTAACGGTGATATATTTGGTGACCTTTAGGATCTGTTATATTTTATTATACCTGTCATAATAAATACACTCCGGAATAAATTGGATGATTACCGTCAATTAATAACTTTCAATATCAAGGTTATTATTTGCATAAATGCAAGTGCTTGCTTCGTAACTAACTGCAAGTTTTCTAACGATGCCATCAATCAGAGACAAAAAAGCCGAATGTACTGAGAATAAGAGAGTTTGTCTTCAAAGAAAAAGGAGGTTATTAAAATTCCCGTCGAAAAAAATTATTATTAGTTATTTTTTCAAATCCATGAATTTTGATGAATTCAAGCAAGATAATTTGGAATACCTATAGTCTAATTACGAGTAACAGTGAAGGAAAAGAAATAAGGAAGAAAACAGCAAACCGTTGAAGGGAAAACTGATTAGCTATGTTGGAAGTGAATTGGATACTAACATATATAGAGTCACCAGTATGAACAATGACTACAGTGAAAGAACTCAAAATATATAATTAACTACGTGTTCAGTGAATTGTTCTACCATTTTACCATTTTCACTTCAAATATGAATTTCCAATTGTACATAGAAATGTGAGATCACATACTTTAAAAGATAGGAGCAAAAAATATTTTCCAAAGCAAGCTTCCATTGAATCATACTAAGCTGATGTAGCGAAATGAAAATAAAATGATTTTTTTCAGAATAGAGAAATATTTTCAGTAAAACTTATCAATTAAGTGAAGAGAACAATTTGAACTAACCAGTCGAATAACGACTTTCTTTGGACTAGACAGTATCACACTAACAAATTGTATCATTGTATTCAGAGTGATTTTCTGAGTATGGATAAAATAAGACAATTTTTTTATGTTGAACGGTTTTATTGAAAAAAAAAGAAAATAATAATGATGTAAGTAATGTACTTAACACTAAAATATAATTCGGAAGGTCCTAGGTAGCAGTCATCACACCACTCTCCTCAGCAATCAACGGTATTGATCAGATGAAAAAATAAGTCGTTTGGCGAAGTATTCACATATTTTCTCAGGTTACGCTAAGCCCAATGATTTCATTATTTTTTTATCTGATCAATACCGTCGATTGCTGGGGAGAGTGTTTTAATGACTACTACCTAGGAGCTTCCAAATCATTTTTAGTGTTTATTACAACTTTTTTTTTTCAATAAAACCATTTATCTTAAACATTTTTTTACTTATTTCATTTTGATGTTTTCAGTTTCTTATTCTGTTTCTCAATTCTTCTCATTATTTTAAGTTCATTCAGTGCCTCAGTATCACAAGATAATATGTAATCTGCCTTTTTGTAGCTGCGGCCATTTTGAATTTGCATCGTTCTCAAAGTGTACTACTATTCTATTAATCAAGCTCTGTCATTTGATACCCATATTGAGGTAGTTGTAAAAAATATGTGATCCGCCATTTTGTAGCTGCGGCCATCTTGAATTTGCGTTTTTTACAAAGTGTGCTACTATTCTACCAGTCAATCCCTGTCATTTGATACCCATAGTGAGGTAGTTGTAAAACAATATTTAATCCTTCATTTTGTAGCTGCGGCCATCTTGGATTTACAATGATACATAATCACAGAACTTAAAAGAGGAGAACGGAAAAATAATACATTTTATGATAATGTAAACGTTCCTATAAGGGGAAATGACTTGCAGTAGGAGAGTCTGCGCATTGGCTACAAACGTTGACATTGTTGACAAATGACAGGTTTAGAAAGTCGTTTTTGTAAATGCATTGTACCGATTTCACGTGATTTTTTCATTGTTCCAATTTTATTTCGCCTCAACTCAAGTGTTGTTGAAAGTATTGGAAGTATGCCTGATCATTGTTTCATCGGGTCCTGTAGCAGCAGCGGTAATATTCCTGGAGTTCATTATTTTAGGTAAGTTGAAGTGCTTCAAGGTCAAACATCAGGCTCGGCCTGAAAATAATTGACCAGAATAACGATGGATCATTTTTGTATGATTTTTGTGCATTTCAGTTTTGGGTCCAAGAAAAAGGAATGGTTGGAGATTTTGGGAATCTCAGGAGTGGAAAATATGAGTCCCAGAAATAAGCTTTGTTCCAGGCATTTTGATTGTTGTGATATCAACTTTCCAGCTACTCCTAGTGGACGAGCCACACTCAAGAAAAACGCAGTGCCCAAATATTTCTTGAGGAATAAAAGAGCACCAGAAGATCTCCCACCAGATGTCACACCCCAAAATAAAAAAATTGCTGGGCAAGTAACAAATCTGAGTAATTATTTATGCAACATCATGTCTAGTATCAATAAACAATTATCAATTAATATTAGTGAAAATTAAGTATATATGCATATCAATTTAACAATTATGGAAGACAAAGTGAGCATGTGGGATAGATTGTCATAAGTCGAAGCCATTTTGGTTCAAATGGTCAAGTGAAAAGCAAATTCTGATTTTATTTTTCACTTGTAAATATCGTCATTTCATACAAAATATAAACAAACTTTTCATAAGCAGTGACTATAACTAAGAGTATATCACTATAGTGTGATTTCAAAATAGTAGGCAATATGTTTTCAGAAATTTTGTGATATTTTGTCCTTATTCTGAGTTTTGGTCTAATAACGAAATATCTAGAATATCAACCCTGGCAACAATGTAGAGTGTTTACTGTTTTTACACCCCACTAATAACCTATAAAATCAAAAAATCCTTTTTCATTACAGGTCATCAAGTTCCACAGACAGTGCTGGATTAAAACACACTCCCAAGAAAAATAGAAGGTTGATTAAAAAAATGCATCCATATTGGTAGGTTTATAAGCTAGATAATATTCTTATTGTCTAATGAATCACTTATTTTCAGTACCACAACGGAGAAAGCTAGTAGCAAACTTATAAGTCAACAGAATAAGATTAAGCAACTCTCATATAAAAACAAAATTGAAAAGCAGAAAACCAAAAGACTGAGAAGAAAAGTGAATAATCTCAAGGATATTGTCCAAGACATGAGGAGAAAAGAATTATTGAGTAGGGATGCATGCACCATACTTGAAAAATCTTTTTCTGGAGTACCCTTTGCCTTGATGAAGAGAATGCTCACAAATTCTAGAAGGGGAAAAGTGGGGAGGCAAAAGTTTGATGAAGTACTGCGAAGTTTTGCATTGACATTGCAGTTTTATTCAGTAAAGGCCTATGAATATGTGAGGAAAACATTCAATTTAGCTCTTCCTTCTCAAAGAATTATTAGAAGTTGGCTTTCAAATGTTTCTTGTGAGCCAGGATTTTCACTGCCAGCGTTTGATTCCCTCAAAGTAAAAGTGGCTAATAACAAAAGCAAAAACTATGATACAGTTTGCAGCTTGATGCTAGACGAAATGTCTATCAAGAAGCATGTAGATATTGTTGAGGGAAGAGTCTGGGGTTATGTTGATTTTGGTACAAATCTGGCATATGATGACACAACAGAACATGCATCGGAGGCATTGGTACTAATGGTGGTTGACTTGAATGGACAATGGAAATTGCCAATAGCCTATTTTTTGATTAATTCTCTCACTGGGGAAGAAAAGGCCAATATTGTCACTGAAGCTCTAATCAGACTACATGAATGTGGTGTTGTTATTACTTCCTTAACTTCAGATGGACCCAGAGTTAATTTTACAATGATCAAAGAGTTGGGGGCAAAAATACAAGATTTGGATAATATTCAACCCTATTTTTTGCACCCTGTTGATAATTCCAAAATATATATTATCATGGATGCTTGTCACATGGTTAAATTAGTGAGGAATAATTGGGCAGTTTTATTGGAATTCATAGACCCAGAAGGTGATATTGTTGATTTCAACTATGTTACAATGTTACACCAACTACAACAGCAGGAAGGACTTCGTTTTGGGACTAAACTGAAACAGGCCCATATAGAGTGGAGAAAACAGAAGATGAAGGTACCTATTACATTTTGGCATACTTTTAAGTGGGGTTTCTTTTTCTTCAGATATTTCAGATCTTTTCTAAAAAATTAAAAAAATTTGACCTTCATATTTACAAAAAATAATAATTTTTCATTTGTAGGTGAATTTGGCAGTCCAAACTCTGAGTGATAGTGTGGCTAGTGCTTTGGAGTTCCTAATGTTGGATATCAAGGATCCCACATTCAAAGATGCTGCTGCAACTATTAAATTCATCCGTCTTGTTGATAAAGTTTTTGACTTACTGAATTCAAGGAATCCAATGACAGTCAGGATGAAAATGCCTATAAGTGCTAGAAATGAAGACTTGTGGATGCCAGTTTTTGAAGACGCTCTCAATTATTGTTTCAACTGTAAAGATTTGCAGGGTAAAGAACTCATCAAGACTCCAAAAAAAACTCCATTTATTGGTTTAGCTTTGACTATAAAATCTGTAATAGGAATATATGAAACTCACGTCAAGTCTGAGGACAGGAAATTGAAATATTTATTAACATATAAATTCAGTCAAGATCACTTGGAGTTATTCTTTTGCAGTATGAGGTATTATATTTTTACTTTTCACCAGTTTTACTTAACATCAACTCTGGTAATGAACCAAATGAAGTTTAATTTTTTATTTCAGATCCAGAAATGGTTGGAACAATAACCCATCTGCACTGCAGTTTTGTCGCAGCTATAAAAGATTACTGTTACACCACGATATTAAAAATATGACTGGAAACTGTATTGCACAAGATTCAACTAATGTGTTATACACTACAGGAACCAATAGAACAGTAATTCCTTTGGATAACAGTGATATTCATATTATGAAAAAATATTCATTGGATTTTAATGAGTCATATTTGCATGACCATGATTACAGTATGCCAATTAATCCATCTTTAAATGACCTGTCAGAAAATGTCGTAACATATGTAGCAGGATATGCTGTTGGAATGGCAATGAAGTTGATCAAATGTCCTACATGCATTGAGGCAATGCAGTCTGATTGTGATGAAAAAAACCACAGATTAGCACTTCTGTTGAGGAAAAAGTGGGGACGACTCATAATACCTTCAGATGATGCAATTAAAATATGTACAGTGGTGGAACAAAAGATAAGAAAAGTCTTGTATGTTACAGATGGAAAAATTCCAAGTGAATCTCAATTTTTCAATCATTTTGTTTTGAATGTTTCAACCGATCTACTCTACTGGCCACTATTCTCTGATTTAGACAGTCATAATAAAGAATTTTTGACACTAGCAGAAAATCATAAGTCCAGGATAATCAAGTCTTTATGCATTTCATATTTGAAAATTAGACTTTTCAATTTAGCAAAGTCACAAAGCTATGAGATTAAAGGCAATTTGATCAGAAAAAAACTGAGCAAACTGATTTTATTCAATCATCAGTAAATTTTCATCTTCCTGTCATGTAAATATCTGATTGTTCTTCCACATATTCAATAACTATATCTTTCAGAACCACAAATCTGTTGTCTACATACCAATGAGTAGATAAATATCTAATTTTAGATTCCACGACTCGGGTCAAATTAAGTTTCCACTAGACTGTAGATGTCATCAGTAACCTCTTGTCTTTTCGGTATATTATGTATAAACTTCAATGAAAATATTAATCACTTGATTGACATTAACAATTCCATTACACAACTTTGTATACAATTCTGTGATGTGTTATTGTTAGATATTATTGAATATCAAAATAATTCCAATAACATACAAAATAATCTGACATTCCAGAGAATGCATTGGAATACAGTTATGTAACGTTTATGAGATTTTTTGTAAATTGGTTAGATTTCACTCGAATTTCCATGTGCAGACTCTCAACTGGTTTGGCTGGATGACATTTTCTGTATGTTAAGTGAATGATACCACAAAAAAGTAGTTTTTTGCAATGTATAGCAATGTTTTTGATATTGGAAATTACTATCAAGTTATATTGTTTGTCAGAACATGATTATTATTTTTATTGATTTGTAATTATCACATTAAAATAAATTATTCATTACTATTAATAGTTTTATTGACATATTTGAAACCTTAAAAACTGTCGCTTCCAAGTGAGTTCACGAATTTACACCAGATTCACTTTGTCTTAGTTTTCCAATGTTTTGTAATAATATTTTGGATTCGTGATTAACGTGTTATAATTTTTTTCACTTTTCTATTAAATGATATCCTGTAATAATAGTTTAAGTTTACTCTTGCAATAGTGAAAATAATTAAATATAGCACGAAAGCAAATAAACCAACAGAAACTGCAAAACCAAGGGGCTTTCTGTTTTGGCAATTTTGTCAAAAATAATAAAAGCAATTCACAAGGAAATACACAAGTTTGGTAGGTGAACATTAGGAATTGCCTAACATTTTATCTAATATTAAATTGTAAAGTGTATAAACCAGTAATAAATTACAATATCATGGGGGCTGCCCTCGAGATTTTTTTTTACCTGCACATATTGTAATCATCTGATGATGATGTCATGAGTGAGCTGATCAGTCAACCTAACAAGACTGTGAAATTTACTATTTTACCCCATCCGTTTATTCTCTTATGCTTTTGAAATTTTGAGGTAGATAGTTGAATCACAGCACCAACGTTTCATTTGATGTTGGTAGGACAAACTTCATTGGTTTCATTCAAATGGAAAACAAGCAATTTTTTGACAACTTTCACTGACGTGGGTCCACTATTCTGATTTCTTAAAAAGATTATTTCTAAAAGTTAGGGTTATTTTAAAAATTAGTTGTTTTTTAATGATCCTTTCAAGGTATAAGGAAGCGAGTCCTCCCCAACCTATTATACTATAGATTCCAAAAGACCTTTTTCTAATTTAGCATGGCTAGATTGAGAGAGCTCCCCTATAAAACAAAAAATAGCAAAAGTACAAATATTGTGTCAATTTTATTTTCGGATTTTTCAAAGTGGGCTGCAAATAATCTGAAACCATCTCCGAAAACGCGTTATGCGCATGCGTTCCTACTGCTTAATTTTCTCCTTGTAGGAACACTATCACAGAACGCTATTTCCGTTCTCCTTTATGTTTAAGTTCTGTGGTCTGCGGTAATAACGCCGCACAGGATTTGTCACATCTCTCTACTGTTTTATTAATAATAGACTATATTACGATAAGGACAGAAGGTTTGTGATGGAATTGGCAGATACTTGATAAAAATCCATAACTAATTCATGTAACACTTGAGATTTTTCACTGGACAGTTTATAAAACAGCAATACGTGTTTCGTTATACAATAGCTTCCCCAAGAGTTTTCATACAGTATGAATATCCAATGAGAATCTCACAATAAAGTGTTAGGTACTTGAATAAGGCAAAAGACTCATTACAGCCATTTGTGAATATTATGTTGGTGGTACCTGTAATTAAATATTTGCAGTAAGTAATACATTACTAGATATTGACAGGTAAAATTCGAACAAGTCAATTTCAAGCCTATTAGAGATAGAAAATTCACATTTTGGTAAAAACTTTTTCAACATAGATATGTTTCCTAAATGTTTGAGCTGGCGTAGTACATGGTATTAGACCTTTTATTTATCTCGACCAGTGGAATTTATTTCTTCAACACAATCTGCCACAAACATCAGAAGATGTTCCTATAAATATGAAATACAATATGTGGTCTCTACATGATAGGGATCCATCAAATTATGGACAAGTAATTCATGAACATCTGATAAAGCACAATGGAGCCTGAAAATGCTTGTGATATTATTTGTGGACAACAAGATGTTATTTTCGACGTTTGTGAGGTGACTTCTATACTCCAAGCAGAATCGAACAAATGAAAACAATTTTGAATATTTTTGTAAAAACTGATTCCATTTTACTAATAATGGATTTTTCCATTTTTTTTTCAATAATTATAACAATATAGCTATTATATTTTCATCATGCATGTTTCATATAGGTGGTATATTAAATGACTCTACTTTGAAAACACCCTGTGTTATAATACATGGAAAGTGTCACTTTGAAATTCATATGTCACAGTTGAAATTTGTTGTTTTTTTTTCCTTTTCATGAAATATGTGTATTGTTTTGGATAAATAATATTCAGGTACGTACTAGCTAGAGGGAAACAATAACATCTCATTCTTTGATTTTATTGTAAAGTGATCGATGACGTCATTCAACAGCTTTATACTATAAATTAGAAACAAAAATTAAATTTACTCTTCAGTTGTGTTTTGATGACATCCAGGTTGAGTCATTCCCTTCAAAAGTTTTTCGCTATCTCTGCTCAATGTATTTTGATCAAGGAGAGAGAGCGAATAACTTTTGGCGGGAATGACAGATCTGGATAAGATTAGTGTGAACAAAACCTAGAACACAAAACACACCTAATTTTTACGTATTATATTCCACCTGGGGATCACACGTCTTGGCCACTGCGTGGCAGCATCATGTGACGTATCTGTATGAGTGACATAAATTCCAAAACGTGAATCTCTTCATCTTTTTTTAAATGTTGGAGTCAATGTTCTCTCTTCAACGATCAGTCCATATTTATTATTTCGTCAGTGCCTCCACCATTTTCATTGTTTTCATGTGGGTAGTTGATAGTTGATATGGATGGCGGTATTTTTAGTGCTGAAACTGCAAAAAGATGAAAAAGTAGAGAACCGAACTGATTCGATTTTAAGTAAAATATAATCGAATTATCATCATGACACATTAATTACATTTTTATAACGGTGTTGTGTAAGTGCAAAAGAACCTTCAGGATAAGAGTACCAAGTTTTTTTTTATTTTTTACTAGTACTGTTTACAAAAAAGTCAGTATGGAAGGAGAGCAATTTTCATTATGTTGGAATAATTTCCATACAAATTTGAGTTCTGGTTTCCATTCCCTTTTGAAAGATGAAGATTTAGTAGATGTTACTTTAGCTGCTGAGGGAAAATTTATTAAAGCCCATAAGACAGTATTATCAGTATGTAGTCCATTTTTCAAGGAACTCTTCAGGGTTAATCCATGCAAACATCCTATAGTTATCCTTCCTGAAGTGAATTACGAGGCTCTTACCAGTTTAATGCATTTCATGTACCAAGGGGAAGTAAGTGTGAGTCAGGAAGAAATACCCACATTTATGAGGGTAGCAGAAATGCTGAAAGTTAAAGGATTAACGGATAATGGTGCTTCGCCTTCTTCGGTGAGTATTTTTTAATGTTAGCACAGTATCAAATAATAGTTTTTTTAAAAATGATTACTACTGAAATGTTAGTTTTACTGTGATTATGTTTCACATATCTATAATGCAATCATAACTGTAGTGTGTTCATTGATAAAAAGCCTTATACCATGAAGTATTTTTCAACACTCCACTACTTCCTAATCTTCTAATAGTTGATACAATTTTTGTAATCTAGTACAAAGAAAAAATATGAAAGTTTTCATTGGAAATAAATATAAATCAAAAATTCTGATTTATTCAATAAATGTTTGTATGAAATATCTGCAAAAAGTAACAAAATTGAAGGCTATTCTTAGAACCATACCTATATGAAATTAACATTTTCAATCGGCTGAAGCTGCTTTTTAGTAGAAAAGTAGGAAGAGGACCTATTTTATGTTATTTTGTCCTGTCAGTCTCTGACTGACTGTATATTTAGACAATGCTAATATGTACCTGTAGTAAGTTACAGTGAATAGTATCATCTTTACCTTTCATAAATGCTTTTACCTGAAGGCGATTATCACCAATATTACCTTTAGTATATGATAATATGTTTATGCACCATAGAGAAACCCTATTTTAAAAGCCACACACTTCAAAAACTTATTTTGAATGTGT
The DNA here is from genome assembly GCA_015342145.1 of Leptinotarsa rubiginosa. Lineage (NCBI taxonomy): Eukaryota > Metazoa > Arthropoda > Insecta > Coleoptera > Chrysomelidae > Leptinotarsa > Leptinotarsa rubiginosa. Next base: position 1,724 of record WOGL01000436.1, on the reverse strand, counting down.
CCTAAGTTAGTTGTTTGAAGTGCTGAAGAAAAACAACCAGTGTTTCTTGAAACAACCAAGCATTTACAATTCTTCACTCATAGCTAACTGAATTTGAAAGTCATTGTTATCAAACAATTTATCGAATTATTGGTTTCTAATTCACAATAGAACTAGAAACCAATAATTCGATAAACTTTATATCTCACAATTACTAAAATTAATAACAAACACGATTTCACAATTTACCATAAACCAACCCATACAGACACACCTATAAACAACAATTATAATCACCCCCCAGCAACATAAATTAGCAGAACGAGGGTGGATTGTAGTAAATCTGAATTTTCGATTTTTTCTTTCGTACTTTTGTTCGTACTTGCCTGTATCCTCAAAATGAACCAATAAAAAACACAACAATGCCGTTACAGGACGTCGTCCCGTAACAACTCCTGTATTTCGGAAAACCGTCAAAAGCATATTTTTAACTAAAGGATACTACACCCTGCAGGAGTATTATAGTGATAGTATCTTGGGCTAACTGTAGTTTTTTGCATTTTATCTATAAGATTAAATTATCTGTATTCTATATTTATGTGTGATTTCATCGAAAGATGAAAAAAAGTTATATATTTTTACTTATATATTTTTATTTTTATGTTTTGTTCTTTTTACAACTAGACCAAAGATATATGTATTATCTATTGTTTATATCTGCAAATTTTAACCATTTTATATAAATCACTGACAAATTAATAGGCATATACTATTGTATTGTACATGTAAACCATGCTTTGTCAACAAGTCTTTCCTCTTAGACAATAAAGTACATTGATTGATTGATGTTACTCTGTTAGATAAGGTTCTATTTTATCGTTCATTAGAAAACTCCGATCCGCCCACGATGGTTGCCTGTATCTCAACGGAGTGATGAGTATTTTTCAAATACTTTGTCAATGTTCACTTGGAAAAATGGAAAAAAAAAATTGTCGGCTGAAGATTGTCTTCACGTGTTCATATTAGCAAAAATAATGACCCGGGAGGTCTACAATTTTTGAAAATGTTATGGTGTATTTCACCTATATACTGAGTATCACTTCATATGTAAATCTTGCTCCACAACGGTTTGATAAAAATTATTATATTTCAGGATACTAATGGTTTTTCAAATTCCAATCGAAGCTTTCCAGATCAGAGGCAAAATATAATGAAAAGACCAAGACCCATCAAAAAATTGATTAGGCCTATTCAGCATCTCAGGCCAGTTGAAAGTCCTAGGTTATCGCCGTCACCTCAACCATCCAATCCCCATTCTTCGCTCACTCCTCAATCGTCTCACCCCCCACAACCTTCTCACCCTCCACAGTCTTCCCATACACCTCAACGAGTTCATACTCCACAACCTTCACATACTTCACAACCAACACATCAGCTTCAACTCACACAACAGCAGGTAAATTTATTAATATTAATTGTGTTCGATTATATATACAGGGTATTCCATATCCGACGGTCTATTAGAAGTATCTAGAAAACAAAAAAAGATGAGAGTTTCAAATTTTGGTTACCGATGTAGATGGCTGTGATCTATCCTTTGAAAATATTTTCATCTCCGCATTGTTGCCACATCTACATGTAACAGACATCAACTTGAAAATTTCAAATAGAACACCCTATATATTATATCATTTTTGAATTCTGCATCGAATTCCAAATAAGTTTTGTGAACCAACTATACCTAT